>SEYY01013307.1:5000-17500 GCA_009176605.1 Armadillidium nasatum
GTACGTTCCCTTCAGAGCCTCAATGTCAACCTCACAACTTTCTCTGGTTTAACGCATTAGGAGGTCTGATGCTATCTAAATGAATAATTAGTAGTAATAACCTACTAGAATATAATGTAAACTCCTGTTTTAAAACTTTCTACAATTAAACCCAGAGTATAAAAAAATTCAATTCGACTATAATATTCAGTGTGGTAAGAAAAAGGGTTCTATATAAACTTGTAAACTTCAAAGCAAGCTCTGAAAAAATTGTCTCCTCTTGAACAAGAAATCCATCTTCAGTAGTTTCAACTTCTTCTCTTTGTGAGTATATTTCTTTCAAGCTATGTATTATTATTATTATTATTATTATTATTATTATTATTATTATTATTATTGTTATTATTTTAACGATATTTGTTATTTTTTTCCTTTATCCGTTCGGTTTTATTTAATCATTCGAATTTTATCATTATATTATTATTATTTATATTATTATTATTATTATTATTATATTATTATTATTATTATATTGTATATGAGAATATATATATATATATATATATATATATATATATATATATATATATATATATATATATATATATATATATATATATAATATATATATATATATATATATATAATATATATATATATATATATATATATATATATATATAATATATATATATATATATATATATATATATATATATATATATATATATATATATATATATATATATATATATATATATATATATATATATATATATATATATATATATATATATATATATATATATATATATATATATATATATATATATATATATATATATATATATATATATATATATATATATAATATATATATATATATTATATATAATAATATATATATATATATATATATAATATATATAGCTTGGTATTGGATTGGCTGACCAACACTCCCCGTCCACTACTTGTTTTTATCAAACACAAATAAACAGCTAGTCAGTTGTTATTTTTTTAATTAGCTTTGTTATTTTTTCTTTCATGCATTATTATTATTATTATTATTATTATTATTATTATTATTATTATTATTATTATTATTATTATTATTATTATTATTATTATTACTTTATTATCATTATGATATTATTCCTAGTTAATATATATATATATATATATATATATATATATATATATATATATATATATATATAATATATATATTATATATATATATATATACTATATATATATATATATATATATATATATGAATATTTGGTGATGAGCCCAACATTCTAGACCTTTTTTTAACTTTTAATTCTTCTCCTTATAATGTTAAACTCTTTCTTCCTCTGGTTTCATCCGATCATCTTTTTATCTCCGTATCTTGTCCTGTCTCTTCAAGTCTTCCGCAAGAACGGCCCCCACCTTCGGAGAGGAGACGTTTCTGGCATTTCGGTGCCACTAACTGGCCTGACTTGCGGTCGTACTTTTCTAATTTTCCATGGAATGATTACTGTTTCCGTGGTAGGGGTCTTTCGGATTGTGCAGATCGCATAACTGACGTGATTCTCTCTGGCATTGAGACGTACATTCCATATTCTTTCCCTTCCACTAAACTTTATGAACCTTGGTTTAACTCTGCTTGTTCTCGTGCTATCTGCCGCAGGGATGCTGCCTTCAGGGACTACCGTCGTCTTCAAACTCCAGAATCTCATGCAACTTATATTTCATCCCGGAATCTTGCAAAATCTATTCTTCGAGATACTAAAAACTCTTTTCTCCGTCGCAAATGCAATAATCTTTCTGGCTCCTCTTCCTCTCGCCCTTTCTGGCATTTTGCAAAAAATGTCAACTCTAACTTTGCTTCTTCCTCTTTCCCTCCTCTAGTATCTTCTGACGGTTTCAACTGCCGTTTTGCCTTCCTCTAAAGCTGAACTCTTTGCTCAAACTTTTGCCTTAAATTCAACCTTAGACGATTCTGGAGCTGTTCCTACTCCTTCAACCCCCTGTAACTCATTTATGTCAAAAATTGTAATTTCTTCTAAAGACGTCACTTCTTCTCTCTCTGAGCTTAACACTAAGAAGGCGTACGGTCCTGATGGTATTCCTACTGTGGTTCTCAAAACTTGTGCTTCCGAGCTATCACCCTGCCTTGGTAAACTGTTTCATCTATGTCTTTCTACTTCAACTTTCCCTTCTTGCTGGAAACGTGCGCTCATTCAGCCTGTGCCGAAGAAGGGGGACCCCACTCAGCCCTCTAACTATCGTCTTATTTCTTTAACTTCCGTTCTTTCTAAAGTTTACGAATCTATCCTTAACAGGAAGATTTGGAAACATCTCAATTCTTCTAATCTTATCTTAGATAGCCTGTATGGCTTTCGAAAGAAAAAACTCTACTGGTGATCTTCTTTCCCTTCTCTCTGACTCTTGGTCTTCCGCTCTTCGGCATTTCGGTGAATTTTTTGCTGTGGCGCTGGACATATCGATAGCTTTTGATAGAGTCTGGCACAAAGCTTTGATTTCCAAACTTCACTCTTTCGGAATCTATCCTTTTCTCTGTGACCTTCTCTCTGATTTCCTTTCCTTTCGTTCTATAGCAGCTGTTGTAGAAGGCCACCGTTCATCCTATAAATCTATTAATAGTGGTGTCCTCAAGGATCTCTCCTATCCCCAACACTTTTCCTGCTTTTCATTAATGACCTTCTCTCTATTACATCATCTCCTATCACTCCTATGCTAATGCTTCCACCCTTCATTACTCTTTTCATTTTGAAATAGGCCCCTCCCAGCAACAGCTAATAGAGGCAAGGAGGGTGGCCTTGGAGCAACTAACCTCTGATCTATCTCTCATTTCAAATTGGGGCAAAGAAAACATGGTCGTTCTCAATGCCTCAAAAACTCAATTCCTCCATCTCTCTACTCGACACAATCTTCTACACAACTACGATATCTTCTTCGAAACACGCAACTCAAACCTTCATCTCTCCTTAATATTCTCGGTGTTTCTTTTTCTCGTGATCTTTCTTGGATAGATCACATTACCTCTCTTTCTAAACAAGCTTCTAAGAGGTTGGGTGTTCTGAGGAGCCTTCAATATTTCTTCACACCACCCCAGTTGCTTACTCTATATAGAGGTGTTGTTCGCCCCTGTATGAAGTATGCGTCACACATCTGGGGTGGTTCCACACACACAGCTCTCCTGGAAAAAGTGGAGTCTAGAGCTTTCCGCCTTATCAATTCTCCTGCTCTCACTAATTCACTCCAATCTCTTTCTGCCACGTCGAAATGTTGCGTCACTCTCTCTATACTATCGCTATTACAATGGACACTGCTCTTCTGAACTCTCTCGTCGCATACCTCCTCCATTAAGAAGGGTTCGTGCGACTCGTCTTTCTACACAGTCTCATCCTTTCTCTGTCCAACTCTCTGACCCCAGACTTAACCGCTATGCTCAATCTTACATGTACTCTACTGGTAAAGTCTGGAACACACTTCCTTCATCTATTTTCCCCAACTTCCTATGACTTAGGCACCTTTAAACGCCGTGTATCAGGTCATGTTGGCCTTTAATTTGACCATGTTTCCGACTTTCCTCCCAACGCTGGTGGAACATTGGTAGGCCTCTGGCCTTTGCCCACTAGAGGAGAAATAAAAAAAAAATATATATATATATATATATATATATATATATATATATATATATATATATATATATATATATATATATATATTATATATATATATATATATATATATATATATATATATATATAATATATATATATATATATATATATATATATATATATATATATATATATATATATATATATATATATATATATATATATATATATATATATATATATATATATATATATATATATATATATATATATATATATATATATATATTTCATATAATTTGTCAATGGCATCCGCATCCGCATCCGCACTTTCGAAAATTCAACATCCGCATCCGCATCCGCATCCACACTTCTCCAAATTCGACATCCGCATCCGCATCCGCAAATTAGAAAATATGACATCCGATCCATCACTAATATATATATATATATATATATATATATATATATATATATATATATATATATATATATATATATATATATATATATATATATATATATATATATATATATATATGCGAATTGTAGATCAAGAGTGAGGGTGAAGAGAGAACTATCGGATTGGTTTAGCATAGGAGTGGGATTGAGACAGGGGTTTGTAATATCTCCATGTTATTTAATCTATTGATGAATGGTTTACTTAAAAAAATGGAGAGAGAAGGGAAGAGCATTACGTTGAGAAATATGGAGGGTGAATGTGAAGTGAATGTTTTACTTTTTGCAGATGATGCGTCATGTGTTGGTGGCAGAATCTGGAGAAAAGATTTGAATCCTTGTGAGAGAGTTTGAAGGGAAATGAGCAAACACGAGATTGAAATTCAATCCAGCGAAGAATAAAGTTATGAGGATTGGAGGTGGGGATGAGGAAATGTGGAGGGAGGAATTGGTTTGTAGAAGTGTGAGAATGGAAACTTGAGGAGGTGAATGAATTCAAATATCTAGTAATGTTGGGTGGAAATTAAGGGTGGAACGGAAAAAGGAATAAAGAACAGAGTGGTAGAAGGAATAAAAGTATTGGGGGGGCCTAAGAAAAGTATGGAAGAAAGGAAAAATTTCGAAAGAAATAAAGATAAGAATGTTTGAATGTATGTGTTCATCTTCTGTATTGTATGTGTGTGAAACATAGACGATAAGTGCTCGGTCGAGAAAAAGTTTCAATGTCTTTGAGATGAAAGATTTGAGAGCGATATATAAATTGAGAAGGATTGATAGGATTAGAAATGAAAGAATAAGGGAGATGTGTAAATGGAAGAAGGGTGTAATTGATAGAGAGGAAGAGGATGTGCTAAAATGGTTTGGACATATGTGAAGAATGAAAGAGAACAGAATGGTTGGCAAGGTACGTAGATCCGATGTAGATAGGGGAAGGGTAGGGGGAGGGGAAGGCCGAAGTAGAGATGGATGAATGGAGTGAGAGTGATTTTAATGGAAGGAATTTGATTTTAGACTAGGGTAGAAGATTTGTGGAGACAGAGATGGAGGGAGGTGGTGAAAGCGTTGAAAGGTAAGAATAGTTATGTTTGTAAGGGAATTGTGGCGGGCACCACCTCACGAAAGTGGGAAAGGTGATAGTGAAATATATATATATATATATATATATATATATATATATATATATATATATATATATATATATATATATATATATATATATATATATATATATATATATATATATATATATATATATATATATATATATATATATATATATATATATATATATATATATATATATATATATATATATATATATATATATATATATATATATATATATATATATATATATATATATATATATATATATATATATATATATATATATATATATATATATATATATATATATATATATATATATATATATATATATATATATATATATATATATATATATATATATATATATATATATATATATAGGGCATTTTTCTTCTTTATTTAGTGTTAAACCACACCCAAATCTCAAGTAATGGGTTGACATTCCTTATATCTCTATTTTTAAAGATATTTAGGCTCTTCCTTGCAGTTTCTAGACTTAATTAATTCTGTAGTTCTAATTTCAATGGATAGTCTCTCCAAATGATTAGTCACGCTAGTTTTAAATGTACCCAATGAGTTTACTACTAACGGTTTCACCAGCACTTCCTCTACATTTCTACATTCCCTAAATTTTACTATTTAGCTGTTGATTTTTAACTGTTGATATTTTATTTCTTTTACCCTTCGTATAATGATACCCTTCCACCATATGGAAACAAACTTCAATGACATAACATTTTTTATTGGTTTTATCAGTCAGGACAATATCAGGCCTATTGCTAGAGATATTATTCGGTATTCCTAGAGATCAGTGTCTGTTATTAACAGTAGGGAGAAGTTTCTATAGATATCTGCGACTATTTCAGTATTGTATTTTTTTCAAATTCTGCAGTTTATGAGATTATGATTGTATTGTGTCTCTGTATTTAATTGTCTGTGAAATATATATATATATATATATATATATATATATATATATATATATATATATATATATATATATATATATATATATATATATATATATATATATATATATATTAAACCATAATGCTAACAATGATGGAAATGACATAATAATAATAATAATAATAATAATAATAATAATAATAATAATAATAATTACTTTATTAAGTTATAAAAAACTAAAACCCCAACTAAACACAACCCTCTCCTCTACGCCTCTTCTTATAACAGGAAAAGAACATATCAATAATAATAGCCTATGTAACAACCACCTAAATTATACCCATATTTATACCTCAAAACATTATATCAAAACTCCTTCTTATATATAGTTCATTTGTAATCATAGTGATGTTCTTTGTACCTTTACTGTTTTTAAATTTAAATTTTTGTTTTGTTTTTGTTTTTGTTTTGTGATATAACTTAAATAATGTTTATTTAATCTATTGATTTAATTATTTCGATTCATTTTTTCTTTTTCTTTTTCCAGATTATATATAAATATATTGATAATGAGTCATGTAGACTCGAAACGTCTATTTATAACTTAATAAAGTAATTATTATTATTATTATTATTATGTCCTTTCCATCATTGTTAGCATTATGGTTTATTATACGCATAAGGTTCAATAGGAACAAACCTATTTCAACTATATATATATATATATATATATAATATATATATATATATATATATATATAATATATATATATATATATATATATATATATCTTCTGCCAGGCTAAGGTCAGAGCTCTAATAATTTCCACACAAGTCGGGGGAAATGTTAGAAATCTGGTGACTGATAATATAATCTATGTGATCCTATTCATAACGTTTAAAAGTGTGCAAGTCAAAGGAAGCTGGAAAAACAGATAAATGACGTGTGTTCCTGACTATACCAGTAGAGTACATGCAAGTTTGAGCATGATAGTTAAGTCGGACGTCAGAGAGTTTGCCAGAGAAAAGAAGAGACTGTGTAGGAAGTCGTATCGCACGAGCTCTTCTGAATGGATATATATAGGCGATATATATATATATATATATATATATATATATATATATATATATATATATATATATATATATATATATATAGCGATCAGAGGTAAGATTAGAAGAATTAAGATGTTTCCAAATCTTCCTGTTAAGGATAGATTCAAAAACTTTAGAAAGAACTAAGATTAAAGAAATAGGATGATAGTTAAAGAGTTGAAAGGGGGCCACATTTTCGGCACAGGATGAATGAACACATGTTTTCAGCTTGAAGGAAAGGTTAAAAAAGAAAGACAATGACGGAATAGTTTATCGAGGGAGAGAACATGCTCAAAAGCACAAGTTTTGAGAAACGCAGGTGAAATACCATCAGGACAATATGCCTATTTCATGTTAAGCTTTGATAGAGCAGATTTGACATAATTAGAAGAAATTACAATATAAGGCGTAAATTAGTTAAAGAATTAGAAATTGCACTGAATAGGTAAAAGTTTGAGCGATGAGTTTATCTTTAGTATAAGGTAAAATGACAGTTGTGTCAACAGAAGGAACTAGAGGAGGAAAAGAGGAAGAAGCAAAGTTAGAGTTGACATTTTCTGCAAATTGCCAGAAAGGCGAGATGATGAGGAACTAGAAAGATTATTGATTTTACGACGGAGAAAAGAGTATATTTTGCATGATTCCGGGCTGAAATATAAGTTGAATGAGTTTGTAGAATTTGAAGACGACGGTAATTCCTGAAGGTAGCATCTCTGCACCAAATTTTATGTTTAGAATTAAACCAAGGTTTATGTTTATTTGAAGGGAAAGAATATGGACTGTACGTCTCCATAACAGAGAGAATCTCCTCGGTTATGCACTCAGCACACACACACCCACACACCCACACAAACACACACGCATATATATATATATATATATATATATATATATATATATATATATATATATATATATATATATATATATATATATATATATACATTATGCACTAAATGTTAGAATTAGTTTGAAAAGGACGGAACCCAGATGAAAAGGGGAGGAGGTGGGGCTTAGTATCGATAGCTAGCATCTATAAAACCAGGCTTCATACTACCTTATGCATTCAGTCTGTATCTAGCCCTCGTAAAGTTTGCATCTCTCTTCCAGCTGTTCTGACTTTAGTATTCGAGTAGAGTTATTATCCTTACAAAGCTTTAGTATTATTATTGTAGTTATTGATCTTACAAATCCTGAATATTTTTTATAGGTGCGTACTACTATTACTTCTACTACTACTACTTTTAATACTAATTAGTTTTTATAGTATTAATAGTAATAGTAGTAGTAGTAGTAGAAGTAATAGTAGTACGCACCTATAAAAAATATTATTAAATATTGATTTTCTCTTTTACAGATTTGTGTCAATAGTATTAATACAAAATGGTGTACATTTGTTTCCATTTCGATGTCGTACTATGTCTTATGAAAATGCTTGGTGTAAGTATTTTTTTATAATTTTTATTTTTATAATATTAAATTTATTTTTTATTTTATTTTTCATTTTTTAATTTTTATTTTTACTTTCATTAATTTTTTTATTTATATTTATTTTATTTATATTTTTATTTTTATTTTTTTTATTTTATTTTATTTTTATTTTTATTTTTTACTTTTTATTTTTTTAATTTTTAAATTTTTATTTTTAATTTTTTTATTTCTGTTTTTGTAATTTTTATTTTTATAATTTTTTATTCATTTATTTTCATTTTTATGTTCAAATTTTTCATGTTTATTTTTTAAATTTTTTATTTTCATTTTATTTTTTTATTTTTATTTATAAACTTTTTATTTTTGTTTTTGTAATTTTGTTTTTATTTTTTTTATATTTTTATTTTTATAATTTTTATTTTTTTATTTTTATTTATTTATTTTATATTTTTTTATTTTTGTAATTTTCCTTTTAATTTATATTTTTATTTTTGAAATTTTTATTTTTTGTAATTTTTATTTTAAATTTATTTTTGAAATTTTTATTTTTAATTTTATTTTGTTTTAAAAAGGAACGCCCTTATTATGCTGATGGTCATGATGATGATGATGATGATTTTGCCGCAGAGTTTCTAGATATTAAAAAAAGTAGCTAGTGTTCAACGATCAAATATAATTGATGTTCACAAATACAGGATCAAGGTGGATGAAGATAAAGTCTTCAACCGAGGCCATGATTTAGAATCGGCGTTCAGAGAAGGTATTCGTTGTATCCTGGACCAACTCACTGAAGACATCGATTATCATGAATATGAAGTCAGGATCTGGTTCAACTTCAATGATGGAGACAGAAACAAGTTCCATGTCAGCGTACCCTATCAGGAGATAGTGAACAACAATGCCAGTCGATTGGAAGCTGAGTTCCAATTGGGAGATATGACTTCATTCAGCGACTATATTATTGAAGTTCAAGTCGTTCATAATCCCTCAAGCAATGGCCCTCTAGTTCTACGACTAGTCAATTTTGATCATCCGAAAGTTATCAAAAGCCATCTTCAACTAAGTCAATACAATAGAGTCCCTGATACTGTAGGATGTGTATTTAAAGCATTTGTCACGGCTAAAAGGTTAGTCACTTAAAAACTTAATAATATTAAGCCTGAGGATGTTAGAAAACAGGCTAAAGCATTAGCTAAGAGTTGCAAGTTAACATATTCTGAATCTCTTGGAGCAGATAAATTTAGTATTATTGAGCAGGTTTTGAAATGTAGGATTTTTGTATATAGTAGCGACGTAGAAGGAGGGTTACATGTTTATAGACCTAGAAATCATGATAGAGATACCCAGTTATACATTATTGGTTATGATAGAGACACTACTCATTATTACCCAATAACTAATGCTAACATTAAATTAACATTGGGTAATGTAAATGTTCAAAATATTAGAGGCTAGATTTCCTGTACAAAATGTTACTCTTTTGTAACAAACATGGTCTATCACCTTGAAAAAGAATGCGATTTCTATAAATGTAAGAAATATCTCACTTATACTTGCCCAGGCACAAAAGATGGTGATGATGATTTTCATCATTGTCCACTATGTAACCGGTAATTTTATAATGCTTAATGCTTTTAAAACAATGAACATGGTATATGTGAGAAAATAAGAATATGTAATATGTGTAATGAAAAGATTTTTGTTGATAACCAAGGAAAGTTCAGGCATGATTGTGTGAATGTAAGATGTTCTAAATGCTATGCAAAGTATAATCCTGATAAAAGTGCTCATAAATGTTTTATGAAACTCATTGAAAAGAAAAATGATGAGCAATGTGAAAAAAAAGAAAGATGTGTTTACATTTTATTATGATGTTGAGACGTATAGACATAATGGAAGGAAGAAAGAGAATGGAAATATGGTAGTTGACATGATTCCTTATTTGGTTGTAAGTCAATTAGTATGTCATAAATGTACCGATAAAGAATTTACAGATGATGATCAGTGTGAAAATTGTGGTACGAAACATACTGAAGTATTTTATTTGAATATGGATACTGAGACTGAGTATGAACGTTTCCCTGTTGATAAATTCATCAATTATTTATTGCATTTTTCTGAAGCTCACACTAAAACCCAAATAATTGTAGCAGCACATAACGGGGAAAAATTCGGTTCTCAATTTGTATACAGTAAATTATTAGCTAGACCAGGTGCTGAGGCAATATCTAGTAATCCAGTTAAAAAGGGTCCGAAAATAATTACTATGGCCCCTCAGCATAGCATTATATTTAAAGAAGTTACCTAGGTGCATGGGATTTAGCTAAAGGTTTCTTCCCTTATAATTTTCTGAATAGAGATACAGCCAATTTTGTATGGACCTATCCCTGATCGTGATATGTTTCAAACTGATAGAATGAACGAGTCCGAAAAGCTGGAATTTGATGAATTTTATAATTCATATACTAATACAGACTATGATACTAAAGCTGAATGTACTTAATATTGTATGCAAGATGTAGATATTCTGAGAAAGAGCTTTGAAAAGTTTAGAAAAATGCTTTTTGATATGTTTAGGATTGACTCAAATTGGTCGCGAGCGAGAGTTCTAAGCATTATTCATATGAAGGTATACGTTGGTTAGTGTTCATGGAGAAGTATACCGGCCAATCTATAGCGCATGCTAGAAACGGTGGCGAACACTTATTCAAACTACAAAATGAATGTGCGTTCCCTGACGGGTATGCTGAAGTCCCTGTGACAGGTTACACACCAATGAAGAGTTTGTAAATATTAGAAATATAGACATTGATAATGAACTGAAACAAAGAAATGAACAACTATGGCGTAAGATGGAAGCAGCAGGACATGTACCAAAGAAAAGAATCGTCTACGTTTCATGAATGCGTCTGGCATGTTCATCAGGACTGTGAAAGAAGATCTGAGGTCTTTCGAATCTTTAAAGACATCAGACAATTAAACAGCATGAAGCCGCCTACTTAGCGGCTGGTTTTGAGGTTGTTCGTGTGTGGAAATGCGAATGGCTCAAGATGAAGGATGAATGCATGGTGAAAATTCTTCAGACTGGAGAACAAGAGCTATTGAGGGTATATGATAACAGGATAGGGACCGATGTAGCCAATCATCGTCTTGTCATCGGTGATGCTCTATATGGTGGACGAACTGAACCTTTCGTCTACTATTACCTTCATACCAATGGCGCCACTAAAATCTATTATTTAGATTTTACATCCTTATAACCCTGGGTCCAGAAAACTCAGAAGTTTCCTACCGGCATTCTGAAAAACCATTAGGTGATCAAATCCCTAGCATCGACGAGTACATAAAGGATATGAACACTTAATATTTTGGCGTTTTTTACATACATGTCCTTCCTCCTCAAAATTTATACATTCCTGTTTTACCAGGCAGGTATGATGACAGGATCGTGTTCACGCTATGTAGAACATGCGCTAAAGAATACCATGAAGGAGTATGTACTCATACAGAGAGACAGAGAGAAATTCTCGGTGTCTACACCACCCCAGAATTAGAATTAGCCGTAGAGAAAGGGTATAAGATCCTTCAAATCTATGAGGTTGGGTCTTCACACCACTGGCGAGTTTGTTCATTAAATATGTCCAAAAATTCTGAAAATGGAAAACTGAAGCTTCAGGTTTTCCAGCTGGTATTTCCGATATTGACGATCCCGAATTATATACATTGAATTTGAAAAGGAAGGTGTTAGACTCGATAAGAACCAGATTAAGAACAATTCAGGACTCAGATACATTGCCAAGCTCTGTCTCAATTCCCTTTGGGGTAAAATGGTAGAGCGGTCCCCAAACACTGAAAATATCATCTGCCACAGCGATGCTGACG
>SEYY01013307.1:20000-35273 GCA_009176605.1 Armadillidium nasatum
GTGGTCTATGTGCTTGAGAATGGTGTGTCTGTGACTTGTGTTAATGAAATTGAGTGATTTTGTGGCTTATGTGGTTGAGAAGAAGAGTTGTTCTTTGGCCATGCTTTAGTGAAACTGAGTGATTTTTGTTGTATGTGTGCTTGAGAATGACATTCTGTGACTTGTCTTGTTGAAGTTGAGTGAATTTTGTGGTCTATGTGCTTGAGAATGATGTCTCTGTGACTTGTGATAATAAAATTGGGTGATTTTTGTGGTTTGTGTGCATGAGAAATGATGTTTCTGTGATTGTGATGATGAATTTGATTGAATTTTGAGGCTTAGATGTATGAGAGTGCAGTTTCTGTGACTTGTGTTGATGAAATTGGGTGGATTTTGTGGCTTAGGTGCATGAGAATGGTGTATCTTGACTTGTGATGATAAAATTGGGTGATTTTTGTGGTCTATGTGATTGAGAAATGTTTTCTGTGCCTTGTGTTGATGAAATTGAGTGAATTTTGTGGTTTGTGTGCTTGAGAAATGATGTTTCTGTGACTTGTGTTAATGAAAATTGAGTGATTTTTGTGTCATATGTGTTTGGGAAGGGTGCTTGTGTGGTCTGGCTTAATGGACTTGAGTGATTTTTGATGTTTGTGTGCTTGAGAAGGGCATTTGTGTGACTTGTTTTAGTGAAATTGAGTGATTTTTGTGGCATGTGTGTTTGGGAAGGGTGTTTGTGTGATCTGGCTTAATGGATTTGAGTGAATTTTGATGCATATGTGATTGGGAAGGGCATTTCTGTGACTTGTGTTAATGAAAATTGAGTGATATTTGTGACCTGTATGCTTGGGAAGGGTGTTTGTGTGGCCTGATTTAGTGAAATTGTGTGATTATTGATGTCTGCGTGCTTGAAAAGGGCATTTGTGTAACTTGTTTTCGTGAAGTTGAGTGATTTTTATGTACTTGAGTTTGTTGCTTTGTGATCTGTGATAATGAAAATTAATTGAATCTTCCGCTTTGTTTAGTTAAGTATGGCTTTTGTGTCTTGTGTTGTTGAAAATAAAATGCTTTTGCGCAGTTGGATGCTTGTGTATGCGTGTATATGTGTTTTTGTGTGAATAAGGATGGTGTTTTGTGGCCTATGTACCTGAGAAATGGTTCTTTTGTGGATTGTTTTAAGGAAATTGAGTTTATTTGTTGTCTATGTTCTTTAAAATGGAGTTTCTGTGATCTGTATTAGTGAAGATGAGTGATTTTATGGATTTGAGTTTGCTGCTTTGTGATCTGTGATGGAGAAAATAATTGGAATCTTGAGCTGTGTGAGGGTATGGTGAGTTTGGTTTTTTGTGTCTTGTGTTGATGAAAAATAAATGTTTTTGTGCAGGTGGATGTTTATATATGTGTGTTTATGTGTTTTTGTGTAACTAAGGATGGCGTTTTGTGATTTGTGTTGATGAAATTGAGTGGCTTTGCTGTCTTTGTGTATGGGGAATGGTGTTTCTGTGGTCTGTATTAGTGAAGATGAGTGATTTTATGGATTTGAGTTTGTTACTTAGTGATCTGTGATGGAGAAAATAATTGGATCATGGTCTTTGTTTAGTTAAATTTTTTTTTTTTTTTTTTTGTGACTTGTGTTGATGAAAATAAATGTTTTTGTGCAGGTGGGTGCTTATATATGTGTGTTTTTTTGTTTTTGTGTGACTAAGGATGGCGTTTTGGGATTTGTAATGATGAAATTGAGTGACTTTGCTGTCTAAGTGTTTGGGAAATGTTGTTTCTGTGGTCTGTATTAGTGAAGCTGAGTGCTTTTGCTGTCTATGTGTTTGGGAAGTGGTATTTCTGTGGCTTGTATTAGTGAAGTTGAGTGATTTTATGAATTTGAGCTTGTTGCTTTGTATATAATTGAGAAATTAATTGAATTTTTGAGTTTGTTTACTTGTTTACAATGTTGTTGTGACATGCATTGGTGAAAAATAAATACATACATATACACGCTATGTGTATGTGTGTATATGTGTTTTGTGTGGATAGGGATGGTGCTTTGTGAATTGTGTTAGTGAAAATGAGTGATTTTTGTAGTCTGTGCGTCTGAGAATGATGTTTCTGTGACCTGTTTTAAATGAAATTGTGTGAATTTGTGGTTTATGTGATTGAGAATGATGTTTCTGTGGCATGTATTACTGAAGATGAGTGTTTTTGTGGGCCTGAGTTTATTGTTTTGTGATATATAATGGAGAAATTAAATGAATTTTGGACTTTGCTTGTTTGAATTATGGACTTTGGTTATTTGAGTTTGATTTTTTGTGGCTTGTGTTAGTGAAGTTAAGTGTTTTTGTGAATTGTATGGTTGAAAACTTGGATAAATGTGGTGCTGAATTGATGAGATTAAGAGATTTTTGTTGATTGTGTGTACGAAAATAGTGTTTCTGCGACCTGTATTGTTGAAAATATGCCAGCTTTGTGCTTTGTGTTCATGAATTTGATGCTATTATTGTGCTTGCTATGATGTGTCTGTGTGTAGATGTGCTTATGTGACGGTAATTGGTGCCCCGAAAAATGTTGTTTTTGTTATTTGTGCTGCTGTGGCTAAGTGTGTTGTTGCTTATGTAGTTGGCTTAATGTTATTGTATTTTGAGTCTGCTGTTCTGAGGATCTTGAATGCATTGTTGTGAGCTTTTCGAACTTTACATCTTAGACTATGGAGAACATGTGTTTTGTAACGCTGGACTTGAGTGTGTTTTGTGATTATGTGTTTGAGTTTGCAGTTTTGTGTATTGTGTTGATGGAGGTTGGTGCTTTTGTGGTTTGTGTGAATGAGATTAGTGTTTTTATGTCTGCGATGATGCTGATGAGAAAATTTGTTCTTTGTGTGTCTGAGTTTGATAATTTTGTATGTTGTGCCTTTGAAGTTGTTGATTGTGTGAGATGTGGTGATGAATTTAGGTGAAATATGTAATTTGTGTGTTTGAGATAAGTGTTTTATGTAAATTATGCCTTTCAAATTGGTGTTTTTGTGACTTGGGCGTAGGGTATAAGTGAGTTTTGTGTATTTGGTTATGGTGACTTGTGCATTGTGATGCTGGAGATAGGTGTTTTTGTGATTTTGTGCGAATGAGTTTGTCCTTTTGTGCTTATGGGAGTGTCTTTGTTCATGTGTGTGTGTGTGTGTTTGTGTGTGTGTATATATATGTGTACGTTTGTGTGTATGCAATGAATGCTTGTGTGTGTGCATGTGAGTGTGTGTGTGCGTGTGTGCGTGTGTGTGTGCGTGTGCGTATGTGTGTGCGTGCGTGTGTGTGCGTGTATGTGTGCGCACGCGAAACTTGATCTGCTTGATGTCAATGATTTTAATGTTTTTAATGTTTTCCATGTTTTTAGTGCTTTTTTTAATGTTTTTTTTCATTATTTAAATGTTTTTTAATGTTTTTTTTATTATTTTAATGTTTTTTATTTTTTTTCATTTTTTTTTATTTTAATGTTTTTTTAAATTTTTTTTTAATGTTTTTTTTTATTTTTTTTTAATTATTTTAATGTTTTTTTTTACTTTTAAATTTTTTTTTTTATTTTAGTTTTTTTTTATTTATTTTTACTTTTTTTAATATTTTTAAGTTTTTTTAGTCATTTTTAATTATTTTTTCAACTAAATGCTGTATAAAACAATTTATTTACGGTGATTTAACGAAATAGGGTGTATTAGGCCCGTTAAACCCTCTATCCCACGAGCTCCTGCACCTCCTGGAGGTCCAGGAGGTCCACGCGGTAGAGTGAATTAGTTACGATAGCCCCTCACCTTCACCCCATGCATTCCATGGTGCGCTCTACGCACTTTTTTTTTTTTTTGTGTTTAATTTACAAAATTTTTATTTTTTTTTTATTTTAATGTTTTTTTTAATTTTTTTTATGTTTTTTTTTTTATTTTAATGTTTTATTTTTTATTTTTATTTAAAATTCTTTTATTTTAATTTTAATGATTTTTTATTTTTTTTTATTTTTTATAATTTTTTTTTATTTTTAATGTTCTTTTTTTTTAATGTTTTTTTTAAATTTTTTTTTTATATATTCATTTTTTTCGTTACACCTAAATTACTTCGTTTTCTTTTTATTTTCTTCGTTGAATATGTAATAAACATGCTCAAAGAACCTTATCAAATTTTAAATGACAAAAGTAAACAGAGATAAGAAAATTATTATTATAAAAAGATGAAATCGTTCCTCCCTTCCCATTGTCTCGGAAGCGTGATGGTTTAAGACCACAAAGTCGTAAGTTCGAACCTCGGATTTGCTTATATGAAAATTGAATTTTTGTTCTGAAGTTTGAAAATGTATAACTTAGAGAAAAATGTGGATATATAATCTGTGATGACGTCATTCCTGGGACAAAGTAGCTTCGATTAATCGATCGATATATCGGACAATTAATCGGTCGATATATCGTTCGAAATATCGCTCGATATATCGAACATGAAAAATTGTAAAATAATTGTCCATCCAGAAAGCCGCCTAAAATCCGGGCTATGCCCCAAAATCGTGGCATAAAGGTAGAAAAATTGGTGGAAATTGGTGAAATTTGTGAAATTTAGTGAAAATCGCTGCGTAAAGGTAGAAAAATCTTAAAAATGCTGGAAAATGGTGAAATTTGGTGAAAAAAAACCCAAAGAGGGGTCAAAACCCCAAAAGAGGGCCAAAACCCCCAAAAATGGGTCAAAACCCAACCAAAGAGGGTTCAAAAAGCCCCCCCAAAAGAGATGTCAAAGAGGTACCTGAAGAGCTGTCTGTAAAACGCATGTGCGTTTTTCACTTCCGGTTATCCGGTTTGAAAACCGGAAGCGTCCGGGATCTTGCGCCCCTCACTACTTATATATAAATATAAATATATATATATATATATATATATATATATATATATATATATATATATATATATATATATATATATATATATATATATATATATATATATGCGCATAACCAGGGTGTTTCTCTCCAGCATGGAAGCGTACATCTTATATTCTTTCTTTCTGTAATATAATATATATATTATATATATATATAATATATGCGAGCATACCGGGGTGTTTCTCTTCGTCATGGAGGCGTACATCTTATATTCTTTCTGTGTGTATATATATATATATATATATATATATATATATATATATATATATATATATATATATATATATATATATATATATATATATATATATATATATATATATATATATATATATATATATATATATATATATATATATATATATATATATATATATATATATATATATATATATATATATATATATATATATATATTATAATATATATATATATATATATATATATATATATATATATATATATATATATATATATATATATATATATATATATATATATATATATATATATATATATATATATATATATATATATATATATATATATATATATATATATATATATATATATATATATATATATATATATATATATATATATATATATATATATATATATATATATATATATATATATATATATATATATATATATATATATATATATATATATATATATATATATATATATATATATATATATATATATATATATATATATATATATATATATATATATATATATATATATATATATATATATATATATATATATATATATATATATATATATATATATATATATATATATATATATATATATATATATATATATATATATATATATATATATATATATATATATATATATATATATATATATATATATATATAATATGAATAACTATAGTATAACCGAGAAGTTTCTCTCCAGCATGGAGGCGTACATTTTATATTCTTTCCCTTCAACTAAGCCTAACAAACCTTGGTTTGACTCATCTTGTTTCAGCTGGAATGCTACCTCAGGAATTACCTTCGTCTTCAAACTCCAGGAAATAGAGTAATTCATAGTTCATTCCGGGATAATACGAAATCTATTCTCCGTACCAAAAATGCAATAATCTTTTTGGTTCTTCTCCTCAAGCTCTTTCTGGTATTTTGCAGACATGGTCAATTCTAACTTTGCTTTCCCTCTTTCTCTTCTCATGTTTCTTCTGATGGCATAACTAGCGTTTCACTCTTCATTCGAACCTTTGTCTTTAATCCCACCATAAATGATTTTTGAGCTATTCTTCTTTCTCCAATATCCTCCAACTTATTTAAGCCTAACACTGTACCTCCTTCTAAAGATGTCATTTTTATTGTCTCTGAGTTTAACCTAAGAAGACTTACGGTCCTGATGTTATGTAACCTGTGATTCTCAAAACTTGCGCTTCTGAGTTTACAACCTGCTCTGGTAAACTATTTCGTGTTTTTGTTTCTACTTCAACCTTCCCTTCTTAATGGAAACAAGTGCTAATTCAGCTTGTGCAGAAAAAGTTATATTACTTCTTAATCCTATCGTTCTATTTCTTTAATTTTCGTTCCTTTTTCGAAGACATAGTTTTGGTAATTAAAGTTATGATAGTGATCTTCTCTTCTCTCTGATTCTTGGTTCTTTGCTCTTCGGTATTTCTGTGAATCCGTTTGTTGTAGCGCTTGACATATCGAAAAACTTCTAAAGAGTCTGGTGAAAAGCTTTTATTTCTAAACTTATCTCTTTCTTTCTAAAACTTCTTCACTATGTATCCTTCTCTCTGACTTTCTTTCCGTTCCTTCAATATATGATGTTATAATTCTACCCTTCATTACTCCTTCAGCTTGAAATACGCCGCACTCAACAGCAACTAATCAACGCTAAGTAGATGTCCTGCAGCAAATAATCTCTTTTATTTCTCTAATTTCTAATCTGGAGAGAGAAAAAATCGTTTTCAATGTCTCAAAAACTCAGTTCCTTCATTTTTCTACTCGAAATAATCTACGCAACTATGACATCTTGAAAATACCCAACAAAAACCTTCACCTGTCTTTGATATTCTCTGTGTTCCTTTATTTCGAGATCTTTCTTGGAAGGATAACATTATTTCTCTTTTTCAAAGAAATTTCTAAGAGGTTTGGTGTTTTGAGTCGCTGTCAAAATTTCTTCACGCCACTCGCATATATGGAGTGGTTCCACTCTGATCGAAAAGAGGAAGTCTAGGGCTTTTCATCTTATAAACTCCTTCGATCTCATAAACTCTCTCCAGTCTCTTTCTGCCTGTCGAATTCTTGTGTCACTCTTTTTGTACTATTGCATACTTATATCATTGTAAAGTGCGTGCGATAGGCCTATCTACACAGTTTCATCCTTTCTCTGTGCAACTTTCTGATCCCAAACGTAACCTGCTATGCTGAGTCATAAATGTTCTCTTCTGGAACACATTCCATTTATCATTTTCCCAACTTCCTGACTCGCACATCTTCAAACGAAATGTATTGAGGCATTTCGGCCTTTAATTTATTTTGACCATGATTAAGGTATTTTCAAACTTTGATATAAATTAGTAGGCTTCTGGCCTATGCCCAACAGTGTAGATTAATATATATATATATATATATATATATATATATATATATATATATATATATATATATATATATATATATATATATATATATATATATATATATATATATATATATATATATATATATATATATATATATATATATATATATATATATATATATATATATATATATATATATATATATATATATATATATATATATATATATATATATATATATATATATATATATATATATATATATATATATATATATATATATATATATAATAATCCACTATGATAAATCAACCGTGGAATCATTATTTATAAATTTATTAACTGCTAGTGATGTTATAATTTCGAGGAATCAAACCCGGGCCCAAAAGATGGAAGTCCGTTGTGTTGACCACTACTCCACTGATGGTTCAAAAGGAAATAATCCAGAACTTCTACTGACATATCTCGCCTAGTGAAAGTCCCTTCAATATTTCCCCGACCACAACTTGGGCGTAGCGTCAACATGGACCAGGTTCTATCCTGAGTATAAATTGCTGTGCAAATGTTATAATTTTAATAACCACTATGATAAATCAACAGTGGAATCATTATTTATAAATTTATTAACCATCAGTGGAGTAGTGGTCAACACAACGGACTTCCATCTTTTGGGCCCGGGTTCGATTCCTCGAAATTATAATATCACTAGCAGTTAATAAATTTATAAATAATGATTGCACGGTTGATTTATCATAGTGGTTATTAAAATTATAACATTTGCACTGCGATTTATACTCAGGATAGAACCTGGTCCACGTTGACGCTACGCCCAAGCTGTGGTCGGGGAAATATTGAAGGAACTTTTCACTAGGCGAGATATGTCAGTAGAAGTTCTGGATTATTTCCTTTTGAACCATCAGTGGAGTAGTGGTCAACACAACGGACTTCCATCTTTTGGGCCCGGGTTCGATTCCTCGAAATTATAACATCATTAGCAGTTAAAAAAATTTATATATATATATATATATATATATATATATATATATATATATATATATATATATATATATATATATATATTTTTTTTTTTTTTATTTATTTATTTTTTTTATTTATTTATTTTTTTCAGGTACGTGCCTACTCAAAGAGTGGTGCAGGACCTTGGAGCACATTTTTCAGAGGAAGGACTTTGACATCTGCTTGCAGTGAAACTAAACTACTGTGGAAAACTAATGATGAATTGGTTTTAACTAATTTAGATGGAAGCAATTCAACCGTTATTAATTACCAAGTAATTTTTTGGAATCTTTTCTGTATTGATTTTCCTGTAAATTAATATATATTTAAAAAATTATTTTACTTTGATTTTTTGTAGTTTACTTATATTTAAATTATTTTTAACTAAAAAAGATAAAAGTGTTAGATTTAGCATTTTCCTGCTAACATAACCTAACCAGATCTAACCAAACCTATCCTAACTTAATTTAATCTATGTTAGCTAAACCTAACATAACGTATCATAATCTATCCTAACCCAAAAATATATATGGAATATAAAAATATATATGTATTACAATAAAATGTTTAAATAATGCTAATTTTCCATTTTTATAATCATGCTGTAACGATCTGAAAATTTATACGTGAAGATTCTCACGACTTTTAGCAATTTGGCTGAATTATAAACTCCTTTCTTTATTAAAATTACAAATGAAAAGGCCTTTAAAATGATCTATTAATAATTGATAATCTTCCTAATGGTAATGCTCCTTTTTTCCCACTTTATAGGCAATTTTAGGGCTTTTAAATGAAAATTTTTCTTAATTATAGATTAAATCCCATCATATTTTGTATTCTAAGTATGTTAAAGTTTTTTTTCAGTCTATCGGTGAGTTTACGAAAAAAGACGATTTGATCCCCTGTTTCATAGTTCCTTTAATTGTGTCTCGTTTCGGATCCCAATCAATTTATCTTATAATATATTTTGTTTATCCCATTTCTTCCTAATACATGGTTAGTTTTTTTTTTCCTTTTTTTTTTACTAGAGTTCCTTTCTCTTAGCCCTCAGAGTTAGAACAGATTAATAAATATTAATCCATTCTTTATTTTGTTTTAGATTAATTTGACGACGGAGGTCTTCATTTTAACGGAAAACTCGACTTTTAATTTTTGTTAAATTTAGATAGAGACTATGAATATCTTTATTCTGAAGCCAATTTCTTTATTTTGGAGAATCAAAGAGTATTTCAGACCCGAAATCGAATTTGTTCACATTACTTTCCATGGTTCTCTATAAGAGAAATATTTCAATCAGTTCGTAAGCTCGCAAATCAGTATGAAAACGAACTCATAGTTGAATTTTTCCCGGATATAGAGGAATAATGTGCATGTACTAATTGTAGTAAGAGAATTTTTAAGCCCACTGTTAAATTTTTCAAATTCCGCGATATTCTATTTCAAACAACCAACCTTAATGACAATAATTAGAAATAACTGAGACATTAGTTTTTTATATAGAAAATAGTCTGTGAGAAGTTATAGCAGACTTTGAAATCTTGAATATAACTGTCTGCGAGGGATGTACTCGACCTTTGACCCCGTCGCCCCTTGCTCGTGTTGCAGTCGGGGGAAGTCCTTTGGGCTTGACGTCCTGAATTTAGATCATGAACAAACTCTAATGCGATTCCCTATTGTGCTGCCGTAGGAGAGTGGTCAGCACGTTAGACACCATCTTAAAGATTGTTGGTTATAGTCCAGTAGCAAACATTATCATCTATCTATCTATCTATCTATCTATCTATCTATCTATCTATCTATCTATCTATCTATCTATCTATCTATATCTATCTATATCTATATATATATATATCTATATATATATATATATATATATATATATATATATATATATATATATATATATATATATATATTATAAATGTTTTTTTAATTTCACCTCTAGTGAGCAAAGGCCAGAGGCCTACCAATATTCCACCAGAGTTAGGGGGAAAGTCGGGAACATGGTCAAATAAAACTCCGACATGACCTGAAACACGGCGTTTGAAGATTCATAACTCATAGGAAGTTGGAAAAATAGATGAAGGAAGTGTGTTCCAGATTTTACCAGTAGAGTACATGTAAGATTGAGCATAGCGGTTAAGTCTGGGGTCAGAGAGTTGGACAGAGAAAGGATGAGACTGTGTAGAAAGACGAGTCGCACGAGTCCTTCTCAATGTAGGAGGTATGCGACGAGAGAGTTCAGAAGAGCAGTGTCCATTGCAATAGCGATAGTATAGAGTGACGCAACAATTCGACGGGCAGAAAGAGATTGGAGAGAATTAGTGAGAGCAGGAGAGTTGATAAGGCAGAAAGCTCTAGACTCCACCTTTTCCAGGAGAGCTGAATGAGTGGAACCACCCCAGATGTGTGACACATACTCCATTCAGGGGCGAACAACACTCCTATACAGAGCATGAGACTGGAATGGTGTGAAGAAATACTGAAGTTGCCTCAGAACACCCAACCTCCTAGAAGCTTGTTTAGAAAGAAATAATAATATATATATATATATATATATATATAATATATATATATATATATATATATATATATATATATATATATATATATATATATATATACTGTATATAAAGGGTCAAGTAAAATAAAACTGGAGTTTTTTAGCAAAAGCAATTTTTTTTACTGAAATTTACTTTTTTTTAGGGTAAATAAAAATAATATGTCAAACAATTTAATTTCCAATATTGAGCTGCACATATATATATATATATATATATATATATACATATATATATATATATATATATATATATATATATATATATATATATATATAATATATATATTTAAGAATTATAATATTCATATGGCTGAAAATGTTAAAATCATATAGCTAAAATTTCATCACTAAATGTAAAATTGAAGGTTACTATTCTCACGGTAAATCGGTATGCTTGATTAATGTTATAAATTGGAAACCAAGCAAACCCCCATCGATGGCTTATTCATTGAGAGCGCTATTTTTATTTTTCATAATAGCTCTTATTTTAAAAACTTTTAAACTGAATTTTATTTTAAAAAAATAATATGTGTAGAATAATTGTCTTATAATTAAGTATTGCGTGGTTTTTAAGAAATTTTTATTTTTATTTAATTAATTTACATCATCGGTAGTTCCTTCGAATAGATTTAAATTAAAAAAAAAAAACAGCCAATGAAAAATAAAGAATCAGTCATAAAACAACATTTGGCATATCATTCATTAACCAATCAGAAAACAGATATCATTTTTGTTTTGGTCTTCGCAACATGGAGGGTAGCAAAAGTGGAATAAGTTTCAAAAAGTTAATTGTTTTTAAGGCAGTGTTTAGTAATAGATATACATAAATGAATGTTTTTTAAAAAATAAAACCAATAAACTGTACTAAATTACCTTATAAGTTATTAAATGACGTCATAAGTTTTCATTCAATCAAATTATCTCTTACAATCGTTAGGCGGAGCTAATGCTATAAAAATATGACGTCAGAGTCAGTACACAATCTCTCTCTCTAACGTTCAACGGTCGGATGTTACGTCATTTGATTTCTAATTCTGCCATAGAATCTAGCATACTAGTAAATATCCTTATACAATGCTATTCTTTAAAAGTTCAGTTCTCATTTCGATTCCGCAAAGGAAAGTTCTCTTTTTGCTATCATTAAGAAAGATTATCTTTATCTTAAATTAAAGTTCTATTAATAAAGTTCGTAATTTCCAATCAAGATTTATTAATCATATCGTTTGATATAAAATCAATTTGACCATTTAATCTGTTCGATTGTACATTCTTTTATTAGATTTACTGCAGTGAAATGGTTTGTGAATAAAACTTCTAGACGAGAGGAACTAGCTTACTTCTCTGGTTCCTGTGTGAGGAAATAAAATATTTCTCAAGAAGAAGCTTTTCTATTAAGATCTGTGTAAGTTATTCTTCTACCATTGTGTTCTTTCGTTTAGAAGTTGTTCATAATCTCATTCTTAACTAAGATCTGTTTTTTTATATCGCATTTACAGAGATGCTCTTTTGAATACAAGTTAATCTTATGCAAATTTGGGAGAAACCAACCTTGACTCTTGGTTCGGATTATATCAAATTTATCTCCTGTTAATTCTGCAAAATATACCATCTTTGTTTTTATTAACTTTTCATTTCAAATCCTAAATTTAATATAATTGAGAAATATTTAGATTTCTTTGATTTGATCTATTTGATATCGGCAGCTTTTTGCTAAAAATCTTAACTTTTTCTTGTTTCTAGTTGTAATCTTTCGATTTTGATTAGGTTCAATTTGATAAAATTTTCCCATCTTTCGTTCGTAAAAATATATACAGTGCATTTTCTAACAATATTGTAAATATTGGAACACAGTTTGATTGGTTTTTCATAATTGTGCTTTCGTATTTTTTCATTTACGTATATATTGTTTGGAAAATTGTGTGTGTGCTATACATGCAATTTACCTCAAAATTAGTAAGAGAATCTGTTTCGAGTTAAAGGTGTTTTGTAAATATACTAAACATCTGAGTGATTTCGGCATAAAATTACCGTAATTTCTACAATTCTAAAATTTAACATAGTAAGGTTCTAGCTTTGCACTGATATAACAGTCAAGTTATCAGTTTTTTCGCAATATAGCCTTTGAATATCGTCTAAACACACGAGCAGACACACACATCAAGTCAAAAATTTACATTTTTCGCAAATTTGAAAATATATATATATATATATATATATATCTATATATATATATATTATATATATATATATATATATATATATATATATATATATATATATATATATATATATATATATATAAGGTGTGTGTGTGCATTTTTTGTTTTTGTTCCAATTTCGACAATTCTAGTCCGATTTTATCGGATTTTTTTTGTGTTTCTATTCAGTTACACCTATTCACAAATAAGGCTCCTACTTTTCAAAAGAAGAATCCTTATAGTTTCGTCTTTTGAAGAAATTTACAAAAAAGCTCTTTGGAGCATTTGAGAAAAAAAAGCTCTTTGGAGCATTTGAGAAAAAAAAGCTCTTTGGAGCATTTGAGAAAAAAAGCTCTTTTGAGCATTTGAGAAAAAGAAGCTCTTTTGAGCATTTGAGAAAAAGAAGCTCTTTTGAGCATTTGAGAAAAAGAAGCTCTTTTGAGCATTTGATAAAAAGAAGCTCTTTTGAGCATTTGAAAAAAAAAAAAAGCTCTTTTGAGCATTTGATAAAAAAGCTCTTTTGAGCATTTGATAAAAAGAAGCTCTTTTGAGCTTTGAGAAAAAGTTGAGAAAAAAGCTCTTTTGAGCTGTTGAGAAAAGAAGCTCTTTTGAGCTGTTGAGAAAAAGAAGCTCTTTTGAGCTGTTGAGAAAAAGAAGCTCTTTTGAGCATTTGATAAAAAGGCTCTTTTGAGCATTTGATAAAAAAGCTCTTTTGAGCATTTGAGAAAGCTCTTTCGAGCATTTGAGAAAAAGCTCTTTCGAGCATTTGAAAAAAAGCTCTATTGAGCATTTGGGAAATTATAATAAGCTCTATTGAGCATACAATAATTGAAAATGAATATAGAAGACATTACTTCAGTATCCTCACTTCTTCAAGAAATGGAAACTTCTATCTCCAGTGACACAGAGATAGTAGAACAAACCCTCCAACCTGAGGAAATGAAGAAAAAAATTGAAGAAGTAAAGGAGAAGTTATCCCCTCTCAAGATAATGAGAGGAGTATCAAAAAGGAAAGTTACTCTCCTTTTCAAACAATTATTGGAAATTATGCAAACAGACGGAAGTAATTCACCTCTCATATCGTCTATGTTGGAAGAAGTATCATCAAGACTTCTAAGAGGTGCGTCAAATGACCAAGAAAAAGAGGCATTAATATGTTCATCCAGTCTTCTCAAATATGATAACACCTTGCTCAATGAGGAGATAGTGAGTGCGTCTCACTATCATCTACAACAACAGAAAGGTTATGAGCAAGTTTCATACATCTACTGAAAATGCATCTCGCCATTCGTCAGCCTCCGGCTCAAATCTACAAGAGAACTTAGAGAACCAGTCGGAGGTAAAATCCATATTGAGAGGATTAGCCGTCAAGCAAGAGGTCAAAATACCTGCTTTAAAGTGTAAAACTTTTTCAGGAGAATCTGACCGTTTCCAATTTCGATCGTTTTTACTTTCTTTTGAAAATGTCTTCGGAAGTCGGCGAGACTTAAGTGACGCCGCCAAACTTCAATATCTAAAGGCTCATCTATCAAGTATGGCATTAAAAGATGTAGAACATCTTCCTAATGTGGACGACAACTATGAAGTTGCTCTCCAAATTTTAAAAGATTTATATCTTGATGTGCCTTTTATAATCGATTCTCTATTTCATAAAATAGACACAGCTCCTGTCATAGACAACAAAAATCTTGAGGCAGTGAGAGCTTTCATATCTGAAGTTCGTGCACATCTACATGAACTTAAAGAATTCGAATTAGATTTTATGGAGGAGGGTTCAGCTGGATGTAAACTTCTAAGTCATATCGTGGTGGATAAATTGCCCTCAAGTTTCCTAAGGGAGCTGAAAATCGAGACAAAGATAGAATATCCTTCTATCAACATCATCTTAGATAATTACCATATGATTTTAAAATCTATGGAAAGAATCAGAGGGAAGAATCCATCACATACATCTACGTTTAAAAAATCTTCAACTGGAAAGAAAACATCATCTTTTCAAAATTCTGCGTACTCCAGACAAGAGAACACCACAT
>SEYY01013309.1:10000-11553 GCA_009176605.1 Armadillidium nasatum
CTCTCTCTCTCTCCTCTCTCTCTCTCTCTCTCTCTCTCTCTCGACCTGCTCCTCTTGCTTCTTCATACTTTCCTCTTGATTAATGTTCACCCCATCACCTTCAGACCTCCTTCATCCTTTGACATAATTTTAACTTCAATTTTGATTTTATTTATTTAAAAACTTTTCTTTTCACTTCGTTAATGAGAACATCCAAAACTCAAATTCTCTTCACAATTCACCAAATAATTATCATCAGCACGCACACACAACACCACACACACACACACATACACACATATATATTATATTATATATATATATTATATATATATATATATATATATATAGTATATAAAATAATATATATAATATACATATATATACTTATATATAATATATATATATATCTATATATATATATATAATATATATAGAAAGAAGAGAGAGAGAGAGAGGGGGAGAGGAGCCAAATGTAAAATTGTAATAAAAAAGCGAAACTATCTTCGGTATTAACACTATAATAAATTATTACTTCAATTTTAAGTATTTCGAAGTAAAAACTGTAAAAACTGTATTGAAGAAAGTATTTAGGTAATATTTATGAGCTGTTGTGATTCAATATCTCTCACTACTGCTGTTGTAGAGTTCTCTATAACACGCTATTAAAACTGTAACAGTTATTTTATCCACGATAAGTTATTGCTTTTATTTATTATATATATAATATATATTTTTTTTTTTTTTTTTTTTTTTTATATATATAGAGAGAGATAGAGGAAGAGATAGAGAGAGAGAGAGAGAGAGAGAGAGAGAAAGTCTGTACAAAACATGATAATTAAACAATGTTAAACATATGCTAACCGAAGAGAGGGTTTTTTAGTCACATAAATTATTCTATTTTGGAATAATAAATAGTGAATGTTAAGTTGAAGGATAAGAATGTTGTTTGGAATGAGCAGTGGCTGTAAAGAATGATTGCTATATATATAGTTTAAATAGAATGTATATGAGTTGTTAAAAAGACTAAAAAGAGTGTCCTTGATGATGGGGATAGAGTTGTTGTAATTGATAGGAAGCGCATGTATTTAAAAAGAGGTTTTAAAAGGGGCCTTGAAAATCCCACCGGGAAAAGACTACGGGGGACCCGGTGTTCGAACCCGAGGAAAAGCAATCCGTATAATTTTTGAAATTGTCTCTTAACGAGCGGAGGAACAATAGAAAGCGCTATAAATCTCTCTAATGGTTTGTGCTATCTTTTGTTATAAGAACTTTTATTGCCAGAGCGGCCATAAATAAATATACGAAAAACACTCTTAGACAAGCTATAAGAACCATGAGTGGGGGTAACTCTGTCTGTTTGTGTGTACGAATAAATAGCTCTCTTTCACGCACATCAACACACACACACACATACACATACACACACATACTGTTAGAGTCCGACTATGCAGAATAACAAAACATACTCGTACATTGAAAGAAATATGATTTATACACACTCAAAATTACAATTTATAAACTATGTATGCATGACAAAACTATATTACGGGGTATTACACACACACACACAT
>SEYY01013310.1:0-5000 GCA_009176605.1 Armadillidium nasatum
TTTTTTTACTCAAGTTGTAATGGATAAAACTAACTCGTAACAACAGCACCAGAATCTCAATATTTTGAGACATCTACTCTCTAAGACACAAACTAATTCAAATTTCCACATAAGTAAAAACATTTTATTCTGTTAATCTTTATCTCGGAACTTATGGGTAGTTATGATTGAATCCAGACTTTTAAAAAAAAAAATAACAGGGAGTGAATTTATAACCTTCTTGTTTTCTTAAATTATTATTATTATTATTATTATTATTATTAATATTATAATTTTCATATCATTATATTATTATAATAATATATTATTATTGTTATATTATTATTATATATTTTATATTATTATTATTATATTATTATTATTATTATTATTACTATTATTATATTTATAATTACTATTATTAGCACTAGCATATTACTTTAAAAAGCATATGCTTCTTTTTAAGATTTTATTATTATTATTATTATTATTATTATTATTATTATTATTATTATTACTATTATTTTTATTATTATTATTATTATTATTTTTATAATTATCATCATTATGTAATAATATAATACATTATTATTATTTGATAAAAATTGTTATCATAATATAAGGAAAAATATTTGACAAAGAATATACTAAAAAATATGATTCCTTTGTTTTAAGAACATTTTTCCTTCTATATAAGTTGTTGTCATTTGTTAAGTAAGAACAATACTTTTTTATATGTAATATAAGATTCATTAAAGAAAAACTATTAAACAGGAAATAATGATAATAATAATAATAATAATAATAATATATAAATATAGTAATATAATATATATATATATAATTATATATATATATATATATATATATAAATTATATAATATATATATATAGCGGGCAGAGTTCTTTTCATTATCATTTTTATTACTAATATTATTATTATTTTCAAAATTACAATACTATTACTTATAATAATAATAAAAGTATGTAGCGAAAGGGAGAATTCGTCTACCAATCTCTGCAAACCATCCATCAAGTATCTGTAGCGTTTGGGTTAGTTAAATGCTCCTATGAAATCCAGTGTTCAAAGTTTCGTCTCTTTTACCACTCACTTACATAAGGGAAATTAAGAATGTCTGTTCGACAGAACTCTTTTGAGAGCTTTCAAACGCACGCACACATATTTTCTTTCTTTTAAAAACTAAAAATGATTTAGAAGCACATTACCAACGTGATACTAGTATGGGTGACTTCCAATGACACTCATCTACTTCTCGATCGTCGCTTGTGAATTTTCTTCCTCTGTCCTCTGTCATCTGAGTTAGAGTCTTGAAGAATATCCTCTAAAGAAAGGTAGCGCAACACGTCTTTCAGTATAATTATAACCTTTTTCATTCCAACTCTCTGACCTCAGTCGTAACCGCTGTACTCAGTCTTACATGTACTCATTAGGTAAAACATAGACTACTCTTCCATCTTTTAATTTCCTCACTTCATTTGACTTGCATATTTTTAAATACAGCGTATTTGGTCATGTACCTCGAATTCTGACAGATCATATGCGAGTTCCTGAACTTCTCATACCATAATAATAATAATAATAATATATATATATATATATATAATATAATATTATATATATTATATATATTATTATATATTATAATATATAATATATATATATATATAATAATAAATAAAAATAATAATAATGATATATTATCCATAATAAATGATAAAAAATTTATTTAATATTATATTAAATTAAAGTCGGATTAATATAGTTATATTATTCACTAACTCGTCTTATTGACATCATCCTAACACACAATTTAGTTATTACCTTTAAAAGAGGAAAGGAAAACCTTTAGTATTGAAGAAGAAAAAGAAATTTCAAACGAAGAAGAAGAAGAAGAAGAAGAAGAAGAAGAAGAAGAAGAAGAAGAAGAAGAAGAAGAAGAAGAAGAAGAAGAAGAAGAAGAAGAAGAAGAAGAAGAAGAAGAAGAAGAACACCAGCGGCTGCTACGACAACAAAACCAACAAAACAAAAAAAACAAGCAGCAAAAAGACAAATTGTTGTGATCTTATTTTAAGGGAAAAAAATAGGAAGTTGCAGCAATGTGTATACAAATATTTAGGCATTCTATAAACATTGTAAGGACAGAAATAAATTAGAGTGCTTAAAAAACTTAAAAACACGTTCTCAGTAAACTCGTAATGCGACAATGTTTGCTAAAGATTGCGGTTTCCTTGTCCGAGAAGAACAAATTTAGTTCCTTTTAATCGCAATTTATTTATGCATTCAATGTTTATGACCTTTATATATATATATATATATATATATATATATATATATATATTATATATATATATATTATAGATATATATTATATATATATATATATATATATATATATGCGTGGAGGAGAGAGAGAATTGTTGGTTTGGGTGGGAGGCGAGGGAGTATTGGAGAATAATGAGATGTTATTAGAAGAAGAAGGAGTGTTAGTATAGAGAATGTAGAAGTAGCAGTAGGAAAGGGGAAAGTCGGCAGGAATGGATGGTCTATATAGGGAGATGATAAGTGTCGGAGAGGGAGAGATTTTTTCGACTGGTTGGTTAGAATGTTCAATGTGTGTTGGGGAGAGGGAAGAGTGCCTCAGGAGTGGCAAGATGCCTGTATAGTGCCGAAATATAAAGGGAAATGTGATAAGATGGTGTGTAGTAATTATAGGGGGATAAGTTTGTTGAATGTAGTAAAGAAATTTATGGGGGAGTTTTAGTATCGAAAGTGAAAGAATTGACAAGAGAGAGTGAGGGAGGAACAAGGAGGCTTTAGAGAGGGTAGTTGATGTGTGGATTAGGTGTTTACACTGAGAATGATTGGTGAGAAATTGTGTGAGAAAGATAGAGTGGGGTATGTATGCTTTATGGATTTGGAGAAGGCGTATGATAGAGTTTGTAGGAAGAGGTCGTTTGATGTACTAATGGAGGGAGAGTGAGAAGTGGATTATTGAATGGGATTAATAATTTTATGAGAACTGTAAAGCAAGGGTGAGGGTGAGGAGGGAACTGACTGAATGATTTAACGTGGGAGTTGGACTGATGCAGGGGTGTGTTATGTCGCTGTGGTGTGCTCGATTTGGTGATGTGTTAGGGGATGGAGATGGAAGGTGAAGGTTGTTAGGTTGAGAAGTAGAGAGAATGAATGGGAGGTAAATGTCTTGTTGTTTGCAGATGATGCGGTGTTAGTTGCGAAATCTGGGAAGAAGTTGAGAATGTTGGTGAAAGAGTTTGTGAGGGAATGTGCGTCTAAGGATTGAGGGTAAACCCAGCAAATATTAAGGTGATAAGGATTGGGGCAAGAATGAGGCAGCAAGAGGAGAGGAATGGGGGTGTCGAGGTAGGGGCAAAGAAATTTGAGGAGATAGAGGAGTAAATATTTGGGAATGCTGGTGGAGGGAAAAGAGGAGGGGGAAGGGTAAATTTCATGGATGTAACCGTCTACCGCGGCTCGAACGGTAGAGTGATTGACTCACGTGCTTGAGGGCGCCGGTTCGATCCCACTTGGGGATCCTAGGTATATAATACCTAGAAAAGTTCCTCTCCTCGAATAGGGCAACGCCCGTGAGATGTGAACTTTTTATAAAAAAAATAAAGAAAAGAGTGATGGAGAGGTTGAGAGAGGTACGGAAGAAGGGGAGAATATCGAAGGAAATAAAGGTAAGAATGTTTGAGAGTATGTCTACCATCTGTATGTATGGATGTGAAACATGGATGATGAATGCTTAGATGAGGAAAAGATTAGAAGTTTTTGAAATGAAAAGATTGAGGGCTTATTGTGGGTTAAGGAGGGTAGGTAAGCAGAAACGAAAGAATAAGACAGATGTGTGGATGGAGGAGGGGAATAGTGAGTAGAGCGAAAGAAGGAGTATTAAGGTGGTTTGGGCATATGTGTAGAATGGATGAGGATAGGAAAGTGGGTAGAGTGATGAGATCCGAGATAGAGGGAGGAAGGGGAGGGAAAAAACGAGGTGGAGGTGGATGGATGAGTTGAGAGAGATTTTGAGGGGGGAGATGTCTGAATGTGGACGAAGGTAGGAGAGTGGCGTAGGACAGAGGTGAGATGGAAAAGCAGTGGTGATTGGAGGAGGGAGATAAAGTGTGGATGTATGTGTGTGAGAACTTGACGGCACACCCACGAGAGGGAAAAGGTGAAAAAATAAAAGAAAATAATATATATATATATATATATATATATATATATATATATATATATATATATATATATATATATAATATATAAATATATATATATATATATATATATATATAATATATATATATATATATATATATATATATATATACTTATAATATTCCTTGGATGTCATCAAGTAGTTTTTCATTTTTATTTTATGACATTCAGAAAAGTTAAAAAAATTATAAGTAAAATTACATTTATTCTTTAATTATATAATGTTAATATTTATTTATTTTCTATTTACTTATTAGTTTTTTTATATTTTAAAAAAAAAGTTTTTTTTTTTTTTTTTTTTTTTTTTTCTTTAGTTGTTTATTTTTTTTAGGAAGTACTAAGAAAATACTAATATAATACTATTATAATCATTGTTAACATTTAAATTTTTTATACCAAAGATAATATATATAATATATATATATATATATATATATATATATATATATATATATATATATATATATATATATATATATATATATATATATATATATATATATATATATATATATATATATATATATATATATATAATATATTATATATATATATATATATATATATATATTATATATATATATATATATATATATACTATCTTTTTTTCAACAAATTTCAGGAAACCTCATTTTTACTCTTTGACGTAAAAAATAAACATACTTCATGTTTAATAATAAGTGTTCGTTTGCCTTTTTTATTTATTTTGTTTGTTACTCACAATAAGCATAATAATTTTTACATATAACAATAGTTCCGGAAA
>SEYY01013311.1:0-5000 GCA_009176605.1 Armadillidium nasatum
ATATTAGAAGAAAGTTTAAAGTCAGAATCTATCCATAATGAAAATTCTGTTGCACAAAATCATTTAAAACCACCCACGGCTCCGTTACCCAAATACAGCGGAGAAGAGGGCGAAAATTTAGAAAAATTCTTTAGTGATTTTGAAGCCGTAATGAATAAATATAAGTATTCATCCTTTGAAAAGTTTATAATATTAAAGGGTCAAATTTCAGGAAGAGCTGCTATAATTATTTCTTCATTAGAAAGAAGTAAACAATCTTACGAAGAAGCAAAAGATCTTCTTTCACAAGCGTTAGCTTCTCCTTTGCAACAAAAGTACGAAGCTATTCAGAAACTACTAGATTTAAAAATGTCATATTCTAAAGATCCATACGTCTTCGTCAGTGAAATGAGAATCATTAATGAGTCATTTAACAATTTAAAAATTGACATCGATACAGTTTTACAATTTTGTTTTTGGAAAGCAATGAACGAAACGTTGCAAAATCAGTTTATACAAATAACAAATAAAAATAAACCATCTCTTACAGACATTAATGAAAATCTTTTTCCAGCTGTCGAAAGATATATTGAAGTTACCAAAAGATTCGAAGAGAAAAAGAAATTGCATACGAAAGGTAATCCTTCAAAATATGCTCAAAAAATAAATGAAAGTACGACAAATTATGCATCTAATGTTGTATATGAAAAATCTGGAAAGTTTAAAAATTGTGTTCTTTGTACTAAATCAAATTTTATAGCAGACCATTCCATTTATTCATGCCCAAATTTTAAATCTGTAAAAGAAAAACATGATAAATTAAATGAGATTAAAGGATGCTTAAAATGTGGTTATATTTCACATTCCACAAATGATTGCAAATTTAGATTTAAATATTCTTGCAAACATTGTAAAGGATGGCATTTCGAATTTTTATGCTTAGAACAAGTAAAAGAAAATGAGCAAAAGAAAGGAAGCAATGAGCAAGATGCAACAAAGACCAAGAAAAATAAAGCTAAAGTAAACAACGGAGTGATGTGGTCAACTCAAGCTTTTCAGTCCAGTTTGAACAGAGATTGCATTTTACCTACATTTTCTTGCAAACTTGAAAACGGTACAATGGTGAGAGGTTTGAAAGATTCTGGATGCCAATTGAATTTTGTATTGCAATCAGTATTAAAAGGAAGTAAATATACTATATTAAATGATGAGTTCTCTTTAGTAATAAATGGGTTTAATAGTTCTAAAGAATATAAAACTAAAATTGTAGAATTAGAAATGAGATTTGGAGAAGCAGTTCACAAAATTAAAGCTGTGTGTGTTCCGGAAGTTCCAACAAATATTGACCTACCAAATTTAGGAACAGTCGTTGCAAAATTTAATGAAAAAGGATATAGTATGGCAGATTCATTTCTTAAAGAAAATTCCAGGCAAATTTCCAAGGTAGGTTTTATTTTGGGTACTGATTCAGCTTATTGCATTCCTGGAAGTATGGTTGTGTTTGGAGCACATACACCTTCATGCTATTTAGATACTCCAATAGGAGTTATGTTAATGGGTAGCATTGAAAATTTGTTAAGAAATTGTGAGCTATTTCTTCCACATATTAAACTTGAAAAACATTTTGATAATAAAATTAAAAATTATTCTAGTTTTCTTACAGGCAAGATAGAAAGTTTTGCAGAAGATGAGATTGCAAAGGAAGCACAAACGCAAGCTAACTTTATGGTGATTGACGAAGAGGGAAAGATAAATGAAAGAGAACTACAAAGGGCTACAGATGAAATATTGGAAGGTAAATGTTCTTCCGTATTAAACTATGATGAAGAAATAAAAGAGGAAGGTGGCAAACTAAACGAAAGGTTAGTAAAGTTTGTTTTAGATAATACAATAAGAGAAAATAATGGTAGATTAAGAATGCCTCTTATGTGGAATGGTAATGTTGCTCACTTATTAGGAGAAAATTATAATTTATCTAAACAAATTCTTAAGTCAAATATTAAACAGTTTCCGAAAAATAAAGATAAACTCTTAATGATTGACAAAGTTTTTAAAGATCAAGAGCAATTAGGGATAATTGAAAAAATTGATGATTTAGAAGAATTTAGGAATGAGTTTCCCACTCACAGTTTCATTCCACATATGAGTGTAATAAAAAAAGATAGAGAGACCACCAAATGTAGGGTGGTTTATTTGTCAAACCTATGCGAAAAAGACCCATCTAAGCAAATGACAGTAAGTCATAATCAAGCCATTTATCCTGGTCCAAACCTGAATCAAAAACTTGCCACTTCTGTACTTTCCCTACGTTTCGATCAATATATTTTATGCTTCGACCTTGTTAGTGCATTCTTACAAATTTCATTAAATGAAGTTGATCAAAATAAATTGGCATTCTTGTGGTTTAAGAATGTCTCAAAAGGAAATTTTGCAATAGAAGCTTTTAAATTAAAGCGTTTGCCTTTCGGAATAACTTGCTCTCCTAGTATTTTAATGCTTGCGCTGTATAAAATATTAATCTTAGATTCAGAAAACGATGAATTCAATTTAAAAGAAATAAAAAAATTGATTTATTCCTTAAGTTATATGGATAATTGTGCCTATTCTTGCAATGACATTGATCAGTTGAAAAAGGTATTTAAAATTCTAAATGATATTTTTAATCCATATCAGTTTAAATTACAGAAATTTCTAACTAATCAAGAAGAACTCCAAATGAAAATAGACGATGAATCAGATGAGGAAACTTCGGAAAAGGTAAAATTTTTCGGTATTGAGTGGAATAGGATTCACGATACTTTAGCAACAAAGAAATTGTTTTTAGATCCTGAAGCGAATACTAAAAGATTAATTCTTCAGGCAATTGCTAAAAATTTTGATATATTTAATTTTAATGCCCCATTATTAAACAGAGCTAGACTTTACCTTCATGAACTTCAAATAAAGAAAGACATTGGATGGGACTCCAAGTTATCGCCAGAACAAGTACGTGAGTGGCGAAATATTTCCAGACAGGTAAATTCTTCTCCCCAGGTACATGTAAAAAGGTTCATAGGGAAAAGAGAAGGAAGATTTAGATTGGTAGGTTTTACTGATAGTAGTAAAGTAATTTATGGTACAGTAATTTATATTCAAGATCTTTCTACTCATGAAGTTAGTTTTTTAATGGCTAAAAATAGAATCATTAATAAACAGTTAGAAGGTAAAGGAATTCCAAGTTTGGAGTTTCAAGCTATTGTGTTTGGAGCAGAATGTTTAATAGATATTTATAATGACTTAAGAGGTCCAAGTTCTGTGTATCCTATAGATATTTGCGAGTTACTTCTTTATACTGATAGTATGGTTTCTTTAAACTGGATAAATGCACATATTAATAAATTAGGAAAAACACAGCAGAAAAGAACTGTTTTTATAGCAAATAGACTTAACCATTTAAATAAAATTTGTGAGACTTTTCCTATAACATTTACATTCATTTCAGGTTTTGATAACCCAAGTGATGCTGTAACTAGACCTTGTAGTTACAAACAGCTATGTAAAACTAACTACTTTTCAGGACCTGAATTTTTATCTAGGAAAGAATCGATGAGTTTGGGTCAAGATCTTCCAAGAGTTGTGATTCCAAATCCAAATTTGAATTCTACTTCAAATAATACTTCACAGTTAGTTACTGTAGTGGAGGATGGAAATGAATCGCCGGAACATTTAGTTCCTCTTGAAAGGTTTTCAAGCTTTCAAAAATTGGTAAATGTCCACAAATATATTTTGAAGTTTATAAATATTTTAAAATCTAAAATAGGTCATTGTAAAAATGATGAATGTGATACTGATGAAAATTTCTTTGTAAAAGCTTGTAATAATGTAATCAAGAAAGATCAAGCTATTCATTTTTCCAGAATGTTTTAAGTACTTTTCATCCAAAGAAAAACAGTATGCCATAATGCCTAATATAATTGCTCAATTAAACATTTTTCCAGATGAAGACCATATACTGAGAGTTAAAAGCAAATGCAGTAGAGGTAAGGACAAAAATAGGAACTATTTTCCTATCTTACTCTCAAAAAAGAGTACCCTCACTAAATTAATAATTATGGACTTGCATAAAAAGCTAGCACATGCTAGTTATTATACGTTAATGTCAGAATTACGTAAAAAATTTTGGGTTCCACAACTATTTTCTTTAATTGTTCAAGCCACTAACAAAAGCGGAAGATACAAACCTAAAGTACATAATAAATTGAAAGTGGGTGATTTGGTGCTTCTTAAAGAAAAGTTTTTGAAATCTTCAGAGTACCCAATGGGAATAGTGAAAGAAGTACAGACCAACATAAAAGATGAAGTAACAGGAGCTAAAATTTTAAAAGGTAAGACAAAAGAACTAGTAAAAAGACATGTATCATCATTAATCCCCTTACTTAGTGTTGCAGAAGCTACTCCACAAATTGATTCAGATTCCCTAGAAGAATTAGATAATCAAGAATTAGATCTCAAAGCAGATTCAAAGAAAAAGAATGTTAGAAAAGCTGCCATCGTCAGCACTGAAAAAACTAAACAACTGTACAAAAGTGATCTGGCTTAAAGTAAGCATTCAAATTTATATATTTTTGAAATTTTTTTCTTCGAAAAATTTCATCTTTTTAAATTTTCTTTTTTAAAGAAAATTTAATTCCTGTCCTCCAGTGTTAGGAAATTTCCCTTTTTTCTTTTATAAAAAGGGAAAATAATTGTATATATTGTTTGGTGCTGGGAAATATTTATATTTAGCGCACAGGTGTGCGAAAACCAACCAAGTAAAAACAGTCACAAATAATTCCAAAAGAAATCAAAAAAAGGCAGTTACACAAAAAAGTTACACAGAAATAGTTCACAAAAACGCAGTTAAAAATTGACACTTCTTCAAAAAAGGCATCGAGCAGCTCAGATATGGAAATCAATTCCAATAGTTTGCTCTTGTTATAACATAACCTTAAAGAACAAGGTTCCGTGAAGTTCTTTGAGAACTTGTAAACTGTAAATATTAT
>SEYY01013311.1:10000-12866 GCA_009176605.1 Armadillidium nasatum
TTGCACATATTGCCTACGGGAATAAAAATGGAATCCATTTATTGTTTGGTTATAAAGAAAATTTAATAAAATTGAGCTCACTTTATAATAATATGATGTTTCATTAAAATAATATTTGCTATAAAGAGTGGAATTAACAACACACACACACACACACACACACACACACACACACACACACTCTCTCTCTCTCTCTCTCTCTCTCTCTCTCTCTATATATATATATATATATATATATATATATATATATATATATATATATATATATATATATATATATATATATATATATATATATATATATATATATATATATATATATATATATATATATATATATATATATATATAGGGGCGAGTAGGAAGGAACGCACTAAACCCTGTTAGTATATTCTACACGTAAATGTAAGACTAAAAAACTCAAAAGTTGTAATTCGATTTTCATCTGTTTTCGAATTACAGCCTTCTAAAGGTTTTTAGGTTTAAACAACCAATCAAGAAGAGTAAACAAGAAAATGGTAAACAACACATAAAAAATTTTCATTTTTCAACTAATCACCTGTCAGTTGCGAATTCTTTTCCGTGACGACCGTGACAAAAGTTATAAATAATGCCACAAATCTATTCAAATCTGGAATATGAGAATATGTTGTTTGTTTATGGTTTTTACAACTGGAATGCTATAGCTGCGATTGAAGAGTATCGTCAATGATTTCCGCATCGTAGAATTCTGGATAATAACGTATTTATCAAAACTTTCAACACATTGTGTGAGAACGGTACTCTTCCCAGTGCGCACATCACATTTGAAAGTGCCAGTAAATAAGATATAAATGAAGTAGAAGGCATTCTGGATTTAGTAGAACAGAATACTGCGACTAGTTCACGAAGAATTGTGGCTCAACTTGAATTCCTCAAACAAGAGTGATCCGCACATTGCACGAACAGGGTTTATATCCATACTGCCTTCACCGTGTACAGCACCTACAACCTGGAAACTATGCTAGACGCATGCCATTTTGTCGATGGATGATAGCTAATTGACATTTAGTTCGATACATACTTTTTACTGATGAGGCAATATTCAATCGTAACTGCGTCGAAAATACTCGCAACTCTCATCGATGGTCTTTCAAAAATATCCACGAAATAGTCGAAACAGATTTTCATCATCTTTTTTCAATTAAAGTGTGGTATAGCATTGTCGATAGTAATTTTATTGGTCTTTTAATTATTAAGAATCATCTAACAGGAGAAAGCTATTTGGATTTTTTGCAAAATGAGTTACAAGGTCTATTAGAAGATGTTCCTTTAAAATAAGAAATGCTATGTACTATCGGCAAGATGAAACTCCTCCACATTTTTCTTGCCACGTCACAAAATATTTAAATGAAACTTTTCCAGAACGATGGATCGGTCGTAGTAGGCCTATTAGCTGACCCCTTAACTCTCCAGACCTCATACCATTGGATTATTGGTAATGGGGCTGGTTGAAAAGTGAGGTATACAAAAGATTGACAACCGAGTTGCACTACTTCGTCGTATTTTGAACGCTGCAGTTCACATGAAAGAAAAACAAGAACTTAGGAGAGCAACAAATGATGTTAGCAGACGAGTCAAAAAATGTATAAAGGTCCATGATAGTACCTTTGAAAATTTGTTGTAAAATAAAAGTATTTTTCAAATAAACATGTTTTAGCACGCTTGGTTATATTTAAACCTTTGGAACGCTGTATTCAACAAATTAATATATATAATATATATATATATATATATATATATATATATATATATATATATATATATATATATATATATATATATATATATATATATAATAATGGGTTTCATTCAACAGAAATTCAATTAGTTGAGTTTCAATCATACTGTAGATCAAAGAATAGGCAAATATTATTATTATTATTATTATTATTATTATTATTATTATTATTATTATTATTATTATTATTATTATTATTATTATTATTATTATTATTATTATTATTATATTTATACAATCAATGTAGCATATGTGAAACATCCCACACAACCTATTATTTCATATACGACCAGCACAAATACTGAAGTTAATATTGGAAAAATAAACTTTATCTGTGAACTATATCAAATAAAAAACCAGAGAAGTTACGTGCAAGCTGATACTGACGATCGATACGTGAACTGTGTCCTGGGGTTTGTTTATAAATAGTTAAAGAACCCCATCTGAGTTTATAAAATATTCTTATAAAATTAAGGAACTTATTTATCAAAAGCCAAAAAAAGACGAAGAGAAACAAGCAGAGATGATCTCATGGTCATTGCAGAGAATATCTGTTTATTTAGTCAAGAAAGAAAAAGATAGTGCATGTATCAAGATAATGATAACATACTTCATCACTGATTCTGAGTTTGAAATAAGTACTGAAAAATAGACTGATATGAAAAACGAACTTGATAATAGGATAAGTTTACATCAGAATTACGAAAACATTTGTTGGAACAGGAAATAAATAACTGAAACAAAATTTTTTTAGAGGCCTTTAAATTTAGAGCTCTTAAATTGTGATGCAGATACAATCTTTTCTCCAGTTTCTGGTGTAATTCAATTTCTTAGTGGAGTGTATATTTGGTCCCCACTACTAAATAGCCATTCACTCTCAATAAAAGAAGGTGGAGCAGAGAGATATTTATATGCCATTATATGTAAATTAATTAGGAAAATAATCGTAAGAAAACTGACGATGTCGATGACGATGACGATTAATCGTCCCATCACTAGTATATATATATATATATATATATATATATATATATATATATATATATATATATATATATATATATATATATATATATATATATATAT
>SEYY01013312.1:0-5000 GCA_009176605.1 Armadillidium nasatum
ATCCAGTTTCGCTTTACCTTCCTAGCCTAGTAAAAAGTAAATAAATTAAAAAGTCTTCGCTCTTTATTATAGAAAACGGGATTTCAGAACCAAATACACCGAATTGTAATTTTTAAAAAAAAATCCATATTTATTATAATATAATGTTTAATACTAATAATAGTAATACTATTATTACTGAAAATTCTTTAAATAAGAACTTTATAAAAATTAGCTTTTTTATTTTAATATTTTAGAAAATAGAAAGATTTATGAGAAATAAATATTTTCCAAAAGAAACTTGAATTCCAGCGTTTTCCACGTGGGGAATGGATAGCATGAAGGTTTTGTAAGGTGGAAACGAATTTTTGAGAAATAAATATTTTTTAATCGAATTTGAATGTTTTCCACGTGGGTGAATGGATAGTGCGTAGGTTTTGTAAAGTAGAAGCTTCAGGTTCGATACAATTTTTATGGATATTTTATTTTTTGGTTTGGCATCAGCAACTCATTTTATATATATATATATATATATATATAATATATATATATATATATATATATATATATATATATATATATATATATATATATATATATATATATATATATATATATATATATATAGAAGAACCGAGATTCTGGATTTACGATCAGGGGTTTTAAATCTTTAAGGGTTTGGAAAACTAAACCGATCAATCTGTTGATAAGAATGTAGAGTTCAAAAATTTATACAAATTTTGATCATGAAATTTCAAACGTTAAACTTAAAATGATTTCTTGGTTAAAACTCAAGAAACTCGACCCATACTCAACAGAAACCGAAATTATCATTTTGAACTCATTTTTCTAGGCGTCAAAGTGCCATAAATGGTTCGTCTTCCGTAGAAATTGGGTATTTTTTTCAATTTTTATTTTTTATTTATTTTCTTTTTTTTAGCCTATTGTCACTTCTCGATATCTGCCACGGTTTTCGATATTAACGGTTTAAAATATTTATGCTTTATTTCTATCAATCGCGGAAGGGATTTGCCTCTTGAAACGTAATTTTTCAGAACTTCGGCCACGAGCGACGACGCCTGAAAGTGAGTTTCTTAAGGAATTTGGTCTCAAAAATTACTATTTTGGAATCCCGGCTCTGAGTAAATTTTTTTTTTAAATTTCTTATCGGTGACTTTTTAGCGCAAGTTGATTCGAAAACTTTTTTCCATCGCTCACCGGCGACCGCCCCTTTTAGGTGTAAAAACACCACTTTTTCTCCTTTCGCATTTTTTTCATTTCCTAAAAGAATTAAGAGTACAATTTTTGATACGATATCGGTCTTCTACGATGTCTGAAGTTCACTAGGTAAGTAGTACACAACGTGATCTACATTTTACCCTTTGTGTCGCTTGACACTATCTACTACGGGTTCAAAGATATAAGCCCTCGAAAAGTTGAAAATATTTTTCGGAATATATTTTTTTGAACAATGAACATTTTGACGGTTTTCGGTCTTAATAACTCAAAATATAAATGACTTGACAGTCATGCGACATCTATTGAAAGACTTTCCCAGTGATGCTGAAGATTCTTCACACAGATGCAGAAGTTGCAAAAATAGACAAATATTTCTGTGATGCTCGGACATCTTTTCACGATTTTTCAATATTTCATTTCTTCAGAAATACTAAGGTTGTCTGAAATATTTCTGCATTTCAAAATTAATGGGCTCTTGCATTTGGTTTGCGTCTAACGAGTTTTGCGATGAGGAAACCATAAAGCTGAACAATATCTTCCTCTTTAAAAGGTTTCCTGAAATTGATCCCAGTATATCCTTTGATGTGCAATATTGATGTTAGAAGCTTTCGCAGCTTCAATTGAATATGGACTGTGCTGTCTCTAATATGGAAGACGCTCAACTCTTCAGAGTACCAGTCAATCTTAAATCTAGAATTTATTACACTTGCCAAGAAATAAGTTTTTATCATACAGTCAATGTCGCTTTTGTATTAATTTTTTATGCTGAATATATGAGCACTATTAAATATTGATTGCTTCTCATGAAGACGATACTTTAGTCCTTAAACATATGGAATAAGCTTGATGAAATGATTTTGGTCATTGAGTACACTGCAAAAATTGTCCTAACGAATCGTTGGGACAAGTGATAAAAATGTCACATTTTTTTTTCAGTTTTTTCCTTATTAGAAAATAAATTGGTGAAGCAACTTTCTTATGCCTAACATGTCTGTAAAAAGAAATTATAGAAAAATACTGGGAAAAAGGGTTAAAAAATATAAAATTATTGAACTATATATATATATATATATATATATATATATATATATATATATATATATATATATATATATATATATATATATATATATATATATATATATATATATATATATATATATATATATATATATATATATATATATGAAAAACCCGAATGGGTTGAAAACCCGAATGGGTTGAGCTGCTTCAAATTTAGAACATCCTATTTTCCTTTACCTTCCTAACAAAGGAAAAATTATTATTATTCCTGAAAAAAAAAAAATTCAAATGAACTCAAAATAAAAATTAGCTTTATTTTAGTATTAAAAAAAAAAAAAAGAAAAAATTATATTGAGAAATAGAATATTTACCAAATCAAGTTGTTTTACTATGAGGTAACCATATTTTTCTGAGCAAAATTCGGGACCCTTCTGAACATTGCCCTCCCCCCCCCTCTCCAAATACACTGCCCGTAAGGGTTTTAAGGGATGTATAAATGAGAAAGATTTTTAATATAAAGAAGAAATACGAATGTTGTTTTCGAAAACAAATCATATGGTTTATTAGTTAATGACATTCTAAAAAAAAAAAAAAAAAAAAAAAAAACATTTTTGCCTTCTGCTCCCATGCACCGCGTCCTCTGGCTGTATGGCGGTGTGTCACTCACTGCCTTCTTCTGCTGTCTGACTGACTGGCTGAATAAATAAATTTTGCCAAATCTACAAATCGGAACAAATGTCCGTCTCTAAAAAAAAAAAAATCGGGAAGGATGGTCACCTTATTTTACTACCCACGTGGATAAATGGATAGAACGTAAATTTGAAGGTTTCGTTTCTCGTTTGATTCTATCACGATAGATCTCGGTAAATATTAATTTTTGCTCTGGAATCTGCAACTTATTACATCACTTTTTTTAAAATGAATACTCTACATCTTAAATGGAGTGATTCTGAATTTTAAAAAAAAAAATAAATAAAAAAAATAAATAAATAAATTACATCTATATGAGGTAAAGATTGCGTCACTTCCAAAGAAAACGTCATATAGAAGTAGATCGGAATACGTTTCTCTTTGCTTGTTTTTCTCTAAATTAAAAATAATGAGCAAGCCTATTGAATAAAACAGGTTTCAGTTATATTAAAAATTTAAAACACGATTATCTTGTTCGTTTTCATATATATATATATTATATATATATATATATATATATATATATATATATATATATATATATATATATATATATATATATATATATATATATATATATATATATATATATATATATATGGTCAGACCGGTTTGAACCACTAAAAATATTTCAAAAACTACTGAACGTACGTTAAAAAGGATTATATTTTTGGAATATTTACTGAGATAAATTACGTAAAAGTTGTCCAGAAAATGCAAAAGTCCTTATCTATAATAGCGACATTAGCCATTTATGAAACTTATTAGAAATATTTGAAATGTTTTTTTTTTTTTTTTGTATAGAAGGAAAAAATAAAATTAAAATTGAGAAATGAACATAAAAAGTAATTATGACTTCTAACAATTTGATATTTATAATATGTAAATTTAAATGCCTAAGCAGACTAAACCTAATCACACCTAACCTATCTTTACTAGAAAGTATTAATACGTATAAAATTCATCATTAAATTCCTGAATAGTCCAGAATATATATATATATATATATATATATATATATATTATATATATATATATATATATATATATATATATATATATATATATATATATATATATATATATATATATATATATATATATATATATATATATATATATATATATATATATATATATATATATATATATATATATATATATATATATATATATATGAATCCTTCAATTTTAGGAATATCCAGTTTCGCTTTACCTTCCTAGCCTAGTAAAAAGTAAATAAATAAAAAGTCTTCGCTCTTTATTATAGAAAACGGGATTTCAGAACCAAATACACCGAATTGTAATTAAAAAAAAAATCCATATTTATTATAATATAATGTTTAATACTAATAATAGTAATACTATTATTACTGAAAATTCTTTAAAAAAGAAAATAAAAATTAGCTTTTTTATTTTAATATTTTAGAAAATAGAAAGATTTATGAGAAATAAATATTTTCCAAAAGAAACTTGAATTCCAGCGTTTTCCACGTGGGGAATGGATAGCATGAAGGTTTTGTAAGGTGGAAACGAATTTTTGAGAAATAAATATTTTTTAATCGAATTTGAATGTTTTCCACGTGGGTGAATGGATAGTGCGTAGGTTTTGTAAAGTAGAAGCTTCAGGTTCGATACTATTTTTACGAAAATTTTATTTTCTGGTTTGGCATCAGCAACTCATTATATATATATATATATATATATATATATATATATATATATATATATATATATATATATATATATATATATATATATATATATATAATATATATATATATATATATATATATATATATATAACCAATCAGTTTTTTTGAGTTTTTCCACTGCCTGTTTTGACCAGTAGTTTTTACAAATTTGGTTAACGCCCCTTTTTTTATGTGGGTTGGTCAGCATTCGAATCGACTGCAGTTTGGAAGTGTTGATAAAACCCCAAAACTCTCATTGTGAAAATATTGTTCTTAGTGAAAAGATCTCTTCATACTATTTTGATCTTGAAATAAACACTGTCGTTACAGAGAGTTGAACCACTTGCAGCATAAATCTTTAAAAAAATGGATTTT
>SEYY01013312.1:7500-17500 GCA_009176605.1 Armadillidium nasatum
AGTGGAACCACCCAGATATGTGAAGCATACTCCATACAGCGGCGAACACCTCTATAAAGAGCAAGTAACTGGGATGACATGAAAAACTCAAAGACGTCTTAGAACACCCAACCTCTTAGAAGCTTGTTTAGAAAGAGAAGTTATGTGATCTTTCCAAGAAATATCACGAGAAAAAGATACACCGGGAATATTAAGAAAAGATGAAGGTTTGAGTTGAGTATTTTCGAAGAAGATATCATAGTTGTGTGGAAGATTATGTCGAGTGAAGAGATGGAGAAACTGAGTTTTTGAGGCACTGAAAATAACCATATTTTCTCTGTCCCAAATTAAAATACGTAAAAGATCAGAGGTTAGTTGCTCCAAGGCTACTCTCCTTGCGTCTATTAACTGCTGTTGGGAGGGGCGTTTTTCAAACTGGAAGGAAGTAATGAAGACTGGAGTCATCAGCATAGGAGTGGAAAGGAGATGAAGTAATAGAGAGATCATTAATGAAAAGTAGGAGTGTTGGGGATAGAATAGAACGCTACGAAACACCACTGTTAATAGATTTAAAGGGTTGCTATAGAACAACCAGAAAGGAAATTAGAGAAAAGATCACAGATAGAAGGATAGATACCGAAAGAGTGAAGTTTAGAAATCAAAGCTATGTGCCAGACTCAGTCAAAAGCTTTCAAATGTACAGCACGAATGCAAAAGATTCACTGAAATGCCGAAGAGCGGAGGACCAAGAATCAGAGAGAAGGGAAAGGAGATCACCAGTAGAGGGTTTCTTGCGAAAGACATACTGGTGATCGGAGATAAGATAGCATGAATTGAGATGTTTCCTTTCAATAGAAGGGGGTCTTTCCTGCGGAAGACTTGAAGAGACAGAAGAGGAGGATACAGATATAAGAAAGATCAGGGAACCCAGAGGAAGAAAGAGTTTAACAGTATAAGGAAAAAGATTAAAAATTAGGAAAAGGTCTAGAATGTTGGGTTAATCTCCAAGACGATCAGGGATACGAGTAGGGAGCTGCACCAACTACTGAAGTTTCATTTGTATAGCTAAATAGAAGGCACGTTCACCAGCTGTCATGAGAACTAGAAGAAAGCCATTGACGGTGGTGAACATTGAAATCACCAATATATATATATATATATATATATATATATATATATATATATATATATATATATATATATATATATATATATATATATATATATATATATATATATATATATATATATATATATATATATATATATATATATATATATATATATAAGCTAGTTTCAGGTACTCTTTCAATTTAAGTTTTTAGCAGATAATTATTAGAAAAGCAGACAAGGGTGCCAGCATAGTTATACTCGCCTACGAATCATATATTTAGAAAACCGAATCACTTCTCAATGATGATTAAGTGTTTGAACAATAACCTCTAATCCCCATAATTCACAAACATATTTCAAACAATATATTCGTCCACTTTTACCTAAAAATATCTATAAAAATCTAATCGTAAATAACCCCAATCTCCCTTATTTCTTCAGAATCCCCAAAATCCACAAACATAATTGTCCTATACGTCCTATTATATCTACAAGAGGTGATAACTTCCAAAAGTTAGGAAAATGGTTGTCTTCCTTACTTTCTCCTTACTTGGGCAAAATTTATCATTCCCATATTCAAAACTCTACCGATTTCATAGAAAAACTTGGTAAAACTATACCTTCTAGACCACAAATTATTTAGCTTTGATGTCATCAGTTTATTCACCAATATTCCTGTTAACCACATATTGCAATACCTTACACACTTCCTTACAGAAAATACATTCCCAATTCCTTTGCATTCTTTCATATCTTTATTAGAAATATGCATTACCAGAAATGTATTTAGCTTCAACAACAAATTCTATAGACAAATTTTTGGAACCAGTATGGGTGGTAGTTTGAGTCCCTTGCTTTCTTGTTTATATATGGAATACTTTGAGTGCTAGTCTTCTCAGTCCCCTTCCCTTATTTTCACAAGTTAATAAATGGTTCAGATATGTTGACGATATATTATTAGTTGTCCCATCCAATTTCCCAACCGAACAATTCACTAACTTAATGATCTCTCGCCTACCATCAAATTTACCACTGAAGAACGGACAAATAGTTCTATCACCTTCCTAGATTTAACAATAGAACAGCAAAATACTAATTTATCATACAAAATTTTTCATAAACCCACTAATAGTCAAACCTTTTTGCATGCTTTCTCAAACCATCCAAATTACATCAAACACAACGTCATTAGCAATATGTTTCTTCGAGCCTTCAAACTTTCAGATCCTCCCTACCTTGACAATGAAATAGATTTTATCTTTCATATTTTTATGTCCCGAGGATATGATTATAGTATTATCAATCGAATTTTTCAAAACACTAAAAAGAAAATATATGACCCTACTCCTCCTCCTCCAAATTTTTCAACTGAAAATGCAACTTTAATATTCTATTCAGAGGGTCTTCTTTCACTTAGATTTCTACTTCAACATGCAAATCATTTTTCATTTTCCTACGACTCTTAAATAGTTTTCTTGTTAAAAACAAGAATTCTACAGTCGACTCGCCAGAGGGTGTCTTCAGTGTTTCTTGCGGCACCTGTGACTCTTTTTTTTATGTTGACGAAACCATAGACTGAATTTTCGTATTTCCAAACACCTCAATGATATAAAGAAAGGTAATTACAGTAATTCCAATTTCAAGAATACCATAGAAACTAGACACAGAATCAATTGGGATGACTCAAAAATGATTTTCTCTTCTAACAATAAATTACTCGACCAACTCATTGAATCTTTTTCATCTCCATCACTAAGAATTTTAACACTTCCGAGGGTTTCTTTTCTCTAGGTGATAACACGGTCAATCAAATTAGGAAGACCATTAGCTAGTCATTTCCGTGATTTTTTTTTTAAATTATCGTACAGTTCGTGTAGTCACCTTTTCTTCAACTTTTTATACTATTTTGTCAGTTCTAAAAAGGGCTCGAGGTTAACAAGCCATAACGTAAACTGTGCTATCTAAATTTATCATCTTGAATAGTTTATCTTTTTAATAAAGTGGTTTTTGAAAATTGTTAATATATATATATATATATATATATATATATATATATATATATATATATATATATATATATATATATATATATATATTATATATATATATATATATATATATATATATATATATATATATATATTGACAGGAAGAAGAATATTTGATTGCAAAATTGAGAAGTAATAATGCAGAATATTCTCCATTTGTCCCAATACCTGATCTGGGTTGGCTTGATGACCTCTCTTTTAATAATTCAAGGCCTTTAACAAATGAATGTCATGCATCGACGTCCCAGGCCCAACAAACTAACCCTATAAGCGAACGGCATGAGTTGACGGCACAGGTCCAACAAATGAGTACTGTGACAAATGAACGCCTTCAATCAACGCCACAGGTCCAACAAATGAGTACTGTGATAAATGAACGCCTTCAATCGACGCCACAGGTCCAACAAATGAGTACTGTGACAAATGAACGCCTTCAATCGACGCCACAGGTCCAACAAATGAGTACTGTGACAAATGAACGCCTTCAATCGACGCCACAGGTCCAACAAATGAGTACTGTGATAAATGAACGCCTTCAATCGACGCCACAGGTCCAACAAATGAGTACTGTGACAAATGAACGCCTTCAATCGACACCACAGGTTCAACAAACGAACACTGGTACATATTGCTCCAATACCGCACCAAGCCAGCCTCGCCGTCGTGGACGACCAAAGGGAAAGTCAACATCTCTACCCAGAAAAGTCCGCGGCAACTCGAGACCAGGAACGGCAACTCAAAGATGTTCAGCTCCTAGGAATAATTTCACATTACAGACGGTAATATTAATTATATTCAAATGTTAATCTATTTTGTTTATATTTTAATATAATAATAATCTTTATAATCAAAATTAAACAATCATAATAGAAATAATTTTCTCATCAACAGAATCAAAGTTTTACATCTCCAAAATTTTACCAAGTTGTAAGGCCATCATTGCCATCAATATGTAGTGAAGAATGGTCAAGACAAGATTATGACCATTATTCTACCTACCAAAGAATTACACAGCCTCCTACAAATTTTACAGATCCTGGAACCTCAACCACCCACCACCAGCATCAAGTACACCAAAACCTTGGAACTTCCCCAAACCCAGGAACTATAACATCTCAGCATTTACAAATTCCGTTACCAGGACTTCCCTTCAACGACAGGCGTCCTTCAAGCTCAACTACTTCTCATCAAAATATCATAGTCTCAACTCCAGATATGTCAAATGCTCACTATGAGAATCAAATAAATGCGAACCCGATTATTGCTTCAAATTCTGGATACATACAAGGTAATCGGTCCCAAAATCCTTTTCGCCCAGTAAATCCTGGAATAACTTCTGCTCCATTTCATCAAAATCAGATTCCACAATATTCACTGAACACAACAGGTCTTGAAATCTCAACATCATCAAGCAATCGGATTCAAAATCGGCTCTCTCATGTCAATGCCATTTGTGGTCCTAATACTGTTGCCCAGAACCAAAATCAGCTTCATCTAAACACTGCTTCAAGCTCTGAAAATACAACTTTTCAGAATCAATTTCAGCATCCAGTTAATGTAAATTTTAATAATGTGGCAGTTTATAATTCCTATTATGGACCACAACAACAATTTACATTTAATGAATCAAGACCTGGAAATAATTTCGTAGATCCTCTACAGGATCAAGTAACAGTTCAATCCTACTCATCAAATCCTGGACCTTCCTGTGCTCAATCTTTAGGACCGACACCCTTGACTAACACCTCTTCAAATACTGGTGTTTCGATTGCTCCTCATCCCAAAAATCAAAAATTACGTACGTCTCATAATCCTTCAAGAAATGCAGCTATTCATTATCCTTATTACAAATTAGAGCATCTTAAGTATAATTCGTCAAGACCTGTAGAATTGTCATACAACTCTCCAAATTCAAGTCCTCATCCTGTTCTGTCCTCAGGGCATCAGCTGACACAATCAATTAACATGTCTTCAGGGCATCAGCTGACACGTTCAATTAACACTGTGTCGAATCAAAACAAGGATCAACTACGTAATCAGTCGGGGAATGTAACGATTCACAATCAGCATTATGAAGTAGAGCAGCTTAGACCTGGGACACTGTTAAATAACTCTTCACACTCAAGACCTCCTCCTGTTCTGTCTTCAGGCCATCAGTGGACAAGTCCAAATAACGCAGTTTCGAATACCGGTGCTTCGAGTTTTTCTCATCCCCAAAATCAAAGCCAAGAACACATCTTAAATAATTCGATTAGATGGCAAAATGTAATTATGATTTACTTTTTTTATATTTGACTTTGAAATATAAAACTATCATTACTGCCTTTTTTCAAAACTGATAAAGGAATTTTCTTTGCAGACATGTGAGAGTTGTTTGGCCGTTATTGAATGTGATTCAGCGAGAGATCCAAATTTGCCATTCCAGTGCTCAAACTGTTTCTTTAAATTTATGGATACTCTGCAACAAAATCTCTACATAAGAAAAGGTGAGTTTTAATTTATTTACTTTTAAATTTAATTTAATTTTAAATTTCTAAAATACAAAAAAAAAAAAAAAAAAAAAAACTTCAATGAATAAATTGTTGTTCTAATACTTCGTTCATTCTAAAATCTAAAAAATTGTTTAAAATATTTCCATAACTCTTTAATTAATGTTTTTTATCTTAAATTTTTATATATATATATATATATATATATATATATATATATATATATATATATATATATATATATATATATATATATATATATATATATATATATATATATATATATATATATATATATATATATATATATATATATATATATATATATATATATATATATATATCAAATCCACGAATCTAGGATTTAAGTAAAATAGGTTGTTGAATTTGATTCAACAACTAAGTTAAGTCTTATGAAGTCTAAGGAATTTAGATGTTTCATTAATGATTTTTATTTAATAGGCCCCATTTGAAGAAGATATGATGTTCTGAAGAGGTTATTTGGTCTCACAATGATGAATTTGATCAAGTGGATGAGTGGCAACTAGTTTACAGGTCGTGTGTGGTTGAATAGAAATTATGGTAATGTATGGTATTTTTTTGAGTGACGGCGTCACTTCGTAGCGTGATCTCACTCTAATGTTGCCCCACACCTTTAAAAGTATCTCTTTTGATGTGACAAGAACAAACGTGAATGAGTTTGATTATAGAACTCTTGAACGTTGTAAGAATGGCTATTTTGTAAGTGCCAAGTTTGAAACTAAAGTATTATCATTCAGGATACGACTGCTGGCGGTGTTTGTCAATTTATATCCTGATAAATAACAGCTTTCTCAAAATCGTTATGAAACTCAATATAGAGAACGTCGACAATAACGTCGTTTGCGAGAAGATACAAGAAACTTATCCGTTCGTTTCGAGGCCGAAGATCGATATACTCGAAGAGGAGCAGATTCAGGAGGGATCGGAAGAATCAGTTCCGTCGACCAGCTCGCCATAGTGTTGCATTTACTCATGAAAAACGCATTCTCAGCGGAGAGAGCACTAATGTTAGTATAGATTTACGTATAGATTTATCCGTACCGGAAAAAATTCTTTACTTTGTGTTAGATATATTGTTGTTGAAGATATTTATTTGTTAAACCACAATTAAAGACCCTAAAAAATTTATGTACCTTATATGAAATCTTGTTTCAATTCAGATACAAATATTAATGGTGTTGAAGTTATTAAAGTCTAGGTCTAGTTCTCGTTCTTATTTTACTTTGATTAATTTTAAGATAGTTATGTGAGTAAAACCTAAATGTGCAATTTATGCAGATACCAATGTTGCTTTTATTGCTGGTAGGAATCAATCAATTTCTACTGAAACATTCCCTTTATCTATGGTAAATTTGAAATAGCCTCATTCTTTGATTATAATTTAAGTAATAATATAACAAAACCTATATAATATTATATTGATTTATATGGTCAAGATGTTGCTATGATTCATGAACATCTAACTACTCCCCCCAAAACTTCTTAATTATAAGGTTAAATTCTTGTATTAATCAAACTCTTCTGTTATGAGTTATGTTATAATGTTTTAATAAATGAATGAAAAAAAAAAACAATAGAGCAACAACCTCTTGGAGTTGTGAATAAAGAATCATCCCTTGAGATTGTTGTTCCTTTGTAGTTTTTTTTAATGCTGCATTGAATAAAAATGTTAAATCGCATCTAGTAGGTTTTATATTTTGGGAGTGGAGAATGGGTCAATCTAACCTAACCAAATCTAGCGAAACCTAAATATAAATATCGAATTTAGACTAATTTTGGCATCAGTACAATAGCGGACAACACAGTATTACCCGTCTGCTGCTTTGTACTGAAGGTACAATGTACACTGTAAAGTTGTCAGAGATCGCGTTAGCGACCTCGTGCCTTAGGTTTCGGTCTGGGGTATAAGGGGGGGGGGCTTATATTAACCTAACTAGCTTAATTTAATTTAGCAAATCTATCTTAACATTACTTTAAATTTGGAAAAGCCGAGCAGTTCAAATTCCTCAATTTGAAGAATTGATGAAATCCTGTAACAATTGGTTTGGTAAAAAAAATATGAAGACAAGATTTGCAAATGATCTCTGGACTTAAATGATTTTAGTCGATTTTGATAATTTCAATTATATTTAAATTCGTTTGTGATTATGCTTTTTTTTATTTATTTAACAGAAGCATGTAAAAATTTATATTAATAAACGGTTTATGTATAAAGTTTTTTTCATTTATTAACGCAAAGGTTAATTCATCAATTTTTCAATATACACTAATTTAAATCTTATAAATAGTTCAGCACCACCTCTTTACGAAACTTCCAGTTTGTTAACCGAATTTTAGGTCTAGAGCGCAATGATCTGAAGCTTTACTGCTTTTCACCTCACTGTCATTATTCAGGTTTTCATCCAAAGATGAAGTTATTGAAGGCTGTATCTCTACCGACAGAATTTAAATTATATATATATATATATATATATATATATATATATATATATATATATATATATATATATATATATATATATATATATATATATATATATATATATATATATATATATATATATATATATATAGTAGATTCTTTCTAAATTTTCATAATGACATTTTGTTCTCTTTCCCATATAAAAGAGAAGACGTGCTTGTTAATATATAACTATTGGTTATCCATTTTTAATTGATAATTATATAAAACTTCAAAACAGAACATTCTCTAACCAACTATTTTTATTTGAATGATCTTGCTCAGAGACTTTAATGTTTCACAATCATCAATGGTGGTTTTCTTTCCTCTTCTCAAAATAATTATGAAAGAGTATAATAAAATCCTTTAGCAATTAGTAGTTTCCTGAACATTTTGTTAACTTATTTCCTCTGAGGTTGTCAGATTAACCTTTTTGTATCGTAACTTTTAGATTCTCTACTAGAATAATTCCACAGATGGTAATTGTTTAATTCATGGTAGGAAATGAATATCCTTTTGTTATAGGAAAGGAATTTTGAGAATCAAAGAAGAAATGCCATCAGGAACTTACACTTTCTTAATCAATTTTAGGCATGAGTTGGAATGTGGAGAAGGATGAACCAAAACCGTCTACAGTGGGATTAATGGCGAAGGTTTGAGTGAAGAGTTTAGATTTCGCGGAAAGTAAGAAGAAAGTACTAATGCAAATTTAGATACAATTTAACTTAGCACAAATGTATTGAAGAAAAGCCAGAAAGATTATTGCATTTTCAACGTAGAAAAGAGTTTTTATTGTCATGATTCTGATATATATATATATATATATATATATATATATATATATATATATATATATATATATATATATATATATATATATATATATATATATATATATATATATATATATATATATATATATTTTATTTCACCTCTGGTGGGCAAAGGCCAGAGGCCTACCAATATTCCACCAGAGTTAGGGGGAAAGTTGAGAACATGGTCTAATTAAAGGCCGACATGACCTGATACACGGCGTTTGAAGGTGGCTAAGTCATAGGAAGTTGGGAAAATAGATGAAGGAAGTGTGTTCCAGACTTTACCAGTAGAGTACATGTAAGATTGAGCATAGCGGTTAAATCTGGGGTCAGAGAGTTGGACAGAGAAAGGATGAGACTGTGTAGAAAGACGAGTCGCACGAACCCTTCTCAGTGGAGGAGGTATGCGACGAGAGAGTTGAGAAGAGCAGTGTCCATTGTAATAGCGATAGTAAAGAGAGCATTGGAGAAGTTGGAGCATGTTTCGTGGAGTCCTCCACTCCGGAGCATTTCGAAGTCGGTGCTATATATATATATATATATATATATATATATATATATATATATATATATATATATATATATATATATATATATATATATATATATATATATATATATATATATATATATATGGTATTAATTCGATCTGGCACGATACCTCTATTTTTCACTATATTGAAAATATTGTTAAAATATGCTGAAATGCATTCTACACATACTTTTCTTCCACGGAAGAGTAATATAAATACATAAAAAGAAAAAAAATTCAACAAAATATTTATGCTGCGAAAACGAAATTGACTGACTTTAAAACTGTCCAATTCTTTTTCTAGCAACGTTCGGACGTACGTTCGGGCGTCTCCGTTTTCTATAGTTAGAAAAGAAAATGGAATTAAATGGCAAACTAAAGTAAAATATATATATATATATATATTATATATATATATATATATTATATTATATATATATATATATATATATATATATATATATATATATATATATATATATATATATATATATATAGTGTAATAAGGCAGTAGACCTGTA
>SEYY01013312.1:35000-37500 GCA_009176605.1 Armadillidium nasatum
CAGATTTGAAATGAGTAGAAGAATGAAGAGTTGAGTCATCAGCATAAGAGTGAACAGAGTTAGAAATGCAGTTGAGAAGATCGTTAATGAAAAGTAAGAATAAAGTTGGAGATAAAACAGAACTCTTGAGGAACACCGCAGTTGACAGAAAAGGAGAAAGAGGTCGCTCCATCTATAAGGGCCGAAATGGAACGATCTGAGAGAAAACTAGAAAAGGTAATCAAAGAGAAGGAGGAAACCCAAAGGAAGTGAGCTTGGAGAGCAGCGACGCATGCCATACCCGGTCAAAAGCCTTGGATATGTCAAGCACCACTACACAAAACTTACCGAAATCCCTAAGGGCAAGAGACCATAGATCAGTAAGATAGGAAAGTATGTCACCAGTTGACCTCGAGCGTCGAAAGCCATACTGGTGATCTGAGAGAAGAGAATGAGACTTCAAATGATCCAGGAAATGAGAGTTGAGGAGAGTTTTATAGACAGAACAAGTATTATATATATATATATATATATATATATATATATATATATATATATATATATATATATATATATATATATATATATATATATATATATATATATATATATATATATATATATATATTATATATATTATTATTATATATATATATATATATATATATATATATAATATATATATATATATATATATATATATATATAATATATATATATATATATATATATATATATATATATATATATATATATATATATATATATATATATATATAATATATATATATATATAATTATATATATATATATATTTATTTTATATTTAATAAAAAGTTAATTTTTTTTATTTTTTTTTTAAAGCATTTTATTTCTTTTTATTTTATTTTATATTTTTTTCATTAGGGCTCTTTTCTGTCTTTTCTTCTCTTTTTTAAATATATATATATATATATATATTTATATATATATATTATATATATATATATAATATATATATATATATAATATATTATATATATATATATATATATATATATATATATATATAATATAATAATAAAATAAATAAAATATTAAATAAAAAAAAAAAAAAAAAAAAAAAAAAAAAAAAAAAAATTAAAAAAAAAAAAATTTAAAAAAATTATATTTCTTGGATCTTCTCAACAAAGTCTTTAAGGACTGGAACTTCCTGACTCGATGTCTGACCTAGATATGTCATATTCCTCATCAAGAATATTATTTTTTGCTTTTCCACTTATTTAGACCTATTTTAAGTTCTAATTTTTTATTCACAAAAAAAAAAAAAAAATGCCCCAGTATTATCCACCGCTATACTATAAATGCATGGCAGACGGGGTATGAAATCCACTACCGGGAGGGGGCACACTCTCTCACAGCTGACCCCTTTATATCTTAAAATATTCATAAATATAATTTATTATAATACAGGTAGGTAATTTAGGGACTCGCAGGGTGGGGTGTCCACTGTCCAACTAGTTCCTCTCACTTTTCAGAAAGATGCTGTTCGCTGCCAGTCGTGCATTTATAATATAGCTGTTGATAATTGGAAATAGCCCAAATCGTTGACAGACAATTTGAAAAACGAGTAGAAGTCTAAATCATGGACGTTAATTACGTTAACAAAATTTTCTCTCTCGTCCAAAAACATCGACAACTTATTTTCTTAAAAGTAAAATGGTCGACAACATTTTCTTTTAAAACTCGTTCAAATCGTCGACACTGTAAATCGTATTGACAAATTGCTGTCACCTATCTTTTCACGAAATCGTAATTTCACTCCTATTTTAGTTTGCACACACAAACAAACAGGTTCTATTCAATTATATCTACACTAGGCTATTATTTTTATAGTCAATTTTTCGTTTGCTCTTATTTTTTGGCATATTTTTTTTTATTTCGCAGCATGTGGCAATTTTTATAGCCAATTTATATTTTTATTTTGAAAAAAAAAAAAAATTTTTTAATAAACTTATTTTAATTTAAAGTAATTTAATCTTTATTTAAAAATTAAAATTACATAAAAAATATTTAGGAGTCTGAATATTTTAGATATAAATATATTCATTATAAATGGAAAATTTTCACGTTTGATAACAGCAAAAATATTGAAACCAAAAACTTAGATTCTTAAATTCAAAGACCACAATTTATTTTTATTAGTTTTGTTTCTTCATTTGTGTTCTTTGATTGTTATCCAAGTTTTTTCATATATTTTTTTTTATAATTAATGAATATATATGACTGACCCGTTGAAGTTTCAATGGATCTTTGAAAATATAATTACGGAACTTGATGTAGGTCTGTTTCTACAAACGATTTAATTTTATTCCGAAATATATACTGTTATATATATATATATTATATATATATATATATATATATATATATATATATATATATATATATATATATATATATATATATATATATATATATATATATATATATATATAGTACTAAAAAATAAAAAAATAAAAACTAATAAAAATAAATATAA
>SEYY01013312.1:42500-47693 GCA_009176605.1 Armadillidium nasatum
TGAAACGGAATGGTCTAGCTCACCCTATCACCCTGTGTATTAAGCCCAGTGGGAGGTACTTTCATCGCTTCGGACTGCGCTACGCCCCCCCCTATATATATATATATATATATATATATATATATATATATATATATATATATATATATATATATATATATATATATATATATATATATATCCTACCAATATCCTAAGATCAAGGGAAGGAAAACGTATGTTGAAGAAATTAGAAATTAGAGAAATTAGAAGAAGAAAAAGGGTGGATATTTCCATAGTCTTTTATTGCAGTGTTCAGGAGAGATAGAGAAAAAAGAAAAAGAAAAAAAACCTTGCTTCGTTACAACTTTTCTTTTTCTCCTCATTAACGTTGTGAAAAGGAAGCAGGGAGAATGTGCTCCGAAACGTTAGAATTGGAATTTACTCTTTAACTGTTGTTATGACTTTTTTTTTTTTTTTTTTTTTTACTTTTTTTTATTTTTTTATTTTATTTTATTTAAATTAATTATAAAAGTATTTAAAAATAATATATTATCAAATTTAAAATAAGTTATGTTATATATATATATATATATATATATATATATATATATATATATATATATATATATATATATATATATATATATATATATATATATATATATATATATATATATATATATATATATATATATATATATATATATATATATATATATAGAGAGAGAGAGTGGAAATAATTTTCATTATTTTTAGAGTATGAAGAAAGAGTTATAAACATAGGGTTTTCCCAACCTCCCTACGTCAGGTAGGTTAATTATCAAGAGAATATAATAATAATAATAATAATAATAATAATAATAATAATAATAATAATAATTAGATTGATAGAGAGATAGATAGACAAAATAAAATATAGAACGAAGGAAATAGATAAGCATGAAGATGCATAGATAGATAGATAGATAAGCTGGTAGCTAGATAAAAAGATTAAAAAAAATAAATTGACAGATCATTTATCCATTGAAGACATAGTAAAAAAAAGGGATTATTTTATAAAGGATTATTTTATAAAGGATTATTTTATGAAGTCCCTCTCTCTCTTTTTACAAGTCAATTAGAGTTAAATTCTAGGTAAATATTTCCTGAATTAAATTTTAAACCCGACCCTACGACCAACACCCACTTTGGTCACACACCTTCACACACACACACACACCAACACACACTCACGCATTTTAAATCTTTTCTTTATGAAAAATAAGTGAATTTATTTAAACAGGTGTTTTAAAATTGCCTGCTTATATATATATATATATATATATATATATATATATATATATATATATTATATATATATATATATATATATATATATATATATATATATATATATATATATATATATATATATCAGTGATGGGCGAATCCGAATCCGGATTCGAAGATATTTTCATGTATTCGAATTCGAGAAATTAAAAATTAGCTAGATTTGATTTAGATTCGGTTTCAAGAAATTCGAAAATCATCTGGATTCAGATTCGAAGGCTCGCGGATTCGAAATCGGATTCGGATTTAAGAGAGTAAATTGATGTAAAAAATTGCTATATGAACTGCCATAATGTTTAACTTTTTCATTCAGAGGGCCATTAATGAAAATATGAAAAAAATGATCCTTAGCATGTATTTTTATCTGATATATTGATGCTTTTTGATTTCGACCACCGTATGCAAATTTACCCATAGCCGGGCTACACATGGCCTATGGGGGAAGACTTGTATATGGTAGTGGTCGAATTCAACTTAGGAACAATATGTATATGAATATCTATGTAAATATATATATATATATACAAAATTTTCGTATAAGTATGAAATCCACAGTATTATTTTAGTTTCGGTGACCTCCGGGGAGCACGGGGTAAACAAAATAAATATATATGAGAGTGGTCAACTCATGTTAGCAACAATATAAATATTATCATATTCCAAATAAATATTCCATAATATATATATATTTTTTTTTTTTTTTTTTTTTTTTTTTTTATATATTTTTTTTTTTATATTTTCTTTTTTTATATTTTTTTTTTTTTTTTTTTTTTTTTTTTTTTTTTTTTTTATTTTTTTTTTTTTTTTTTTTTTTTTTTTTTTTTTTATTTTTATCAATAAAATATGAGAAACCAAAACATTATTTTATTTTCCATGTGTCACATCCAGGGTGGGAAGGGGTAAAAGGGATATATATATATGTGGTAGTGTCGAATACACTTAGCAACAATATATTATATGTAAATATAATTGATTGTTTATTTATATTCCAATTTTTTTTATATTTATCAATAAAGTATGAGAAACCTCAAAATTATTTCATTTTTAATTCTTCAAAAAAAAAAAAAAAAGGAAATTTAAAAATAAACAAAATCCTGATGTTTAGATCTTCATTTTATACGAAGATTGTAAATATTTAGAGTATCTAGTAAAATTCAAACTATTATATCCTAATGAGTCATAAACAAAAATATGATTTTTTTCGCTACGCCAAAAAAAAAAAAAAAAAAAAAAGCAAAAATTCTATTACCAATGTGAAAAGCAAACCTTCCTGAGGTGCCATGCTTATATTGAAAGAACTCGCATCTACGTGTCGGTTTATTTTATGACCTTGAAATGATTGTGTACTTAGCGTGCCGGCTATTGAATGGCAACTCATAATAAAAGGTTTCGCGTGCCGGCGCTATGGCAGTCAACGTGTTAAGAAACAAAATTTTGTGAATGGCTAGTCAAAAAAAAAATTCGTTTAGTTGAAGAGAAAGAATTTGGAATATAGGTCTCCGTGCCTGAGATAAACACCTCGGCTAATCTCTCACACTCCGAATGAACTCTCGGCAGAAGAGAGCAATCATTCCATGGGAAATCAAGAAGTAAGCTTGTAAGTCCGACCAAAATGTCATAAACGTTTCTGCACAATAGACGGGGTACTATCCCACGAAAATCTTAGACATTTAAGAGGATTCAGAGATTAGAAGATGATCAAATCAGTCCAGAAGAGGATATAGTTTTATAGCACAAAGAAAAGGATTAAAAATTCGGAAAACAATCCTTAAGACCATCACGATCAGGGATATATGTAGGAAGTTGAAGCATCTTCTCGAGGTCATTTTGGGATAGAAAGATGAAAGGCAAGCTGCTTACCAGATATATATTTTAGGACTCGAAGAAAGCCTCGACTAGTGGAAAACATTAAAATTAATTAAATTGATGATTTCAGAAAAAGGAGAAGAAGAGAAGACTGCTATATTTTGAAATTAAGATAGTCAAAGAATTTAGGATAGTCAATAGAGTCAGCAATAAATAAGCAGAATATATATATATATATATATATATATATATATATATATATATATATATATATATATATATATATATATATATATATATATATATATATATATATATATATATATATATATATAATATATATATATATATATTATATATATAAAATAACTATATATAAATAAATATTAAAAAAATAATAAAAAAATAAAATAATAATAAATAAATAAATAAAAGAAAGGTAAAAAAAAAATTTTTTTTTTTTATTTTTTTATTTCTTTTTTTTTTTTTATTATTATATATATATATATATATATATATATATATATATATATATATATAATATATATATATATATATATATATATATATATTATATATATATATAAATATATATATATTATATATATATATATATATATATATATATAATATATATATATATATATTATATATTTATTATATATATATATATATATAATATATATATATATTATAATATATATATATATATATATATATATATATATATATATTATATATATATGGACATATTCGGATGCAGAGTGATATTTGAGAGTGATTAGTAATATATTTTAAATAATTTATTAGTCGAAAAAAGGTAAATAAATCTATCACTTCAGGAAAGATGTGAAATTTGAGAAGCGCGGTCATAAAATCAGATTCTTGTAAAGAAAAATCTTTTCAGTCTTATCAGAAAGGTTTTCGAAAGGAAATTCGTCATGTATTTCATTAATACAAAATAATCTACGGATGCTGTGCACCATTTTTACATTCTTTTTATTAACGGTTTATGTAACCTTCCTGTGCAATCTGCCAATATGCGGCAATAAACTGTACAGGATTTTACTCTTATTTTTTAGCACATACGCTCTCTCTCTGTCTGTCTGTCTGTCTGTCTGTCTGTCTGTCTGTCTGTCTGTCTGTCTGTCTGCCTGCTCTGCCTCTCTTTCTCTCTCTCTCTCTGTCTATATATATATATATATATATATATATATATAATATATATATATATATATATATATATATATATATATATATATTAATATATATATATATATATATATATATAAATATATATATATATATATATATATATATATTATATATATATAATACAAAAAATAAAATGAATAACCATTGTCTCATTTTGAAGAAATAAATAATTCTTAATAATAAATACTCATCATTGCTTACAAACAAATTTCTACCCAATAACAAGGTTTACCAATAACAAAATAATTTATTTAGATTCGAGCCTAGTATAGTCTCACTAATTCAACTTTTTAAATTTATTTAACTTTGAAATAATAGTAAGACACTGATTCAATTTTAGTTGTAAATCATAAAGGTATAGGAATAAACTGAAATTAAACTCACTCTTTCTTTGAAATTGGTTTAGTTGTTAGTATAAGTTACGATCTTTTCTTTATTTGATGTATTATAAAAAAAAGAAGTAAATATATATATATATAATATATATATATATATATATATATATATAATATATATATATATATATATATTATATTATATATATATATTTTTTTTTTTTTTTTTTTTTTTTTTTTATTTAAAAAGAAGCCAAAATATTATCTATGATTTAAATTTAATCTTTCGGAATTGACCCTAGAACACGGTTGGAGGTATGATACACCCCACGTGAATTTCGAATAATTAGTTTTTGTATAAAGACTCATTTAGGAAATCTCTCGCTCAGTGCAGCTTAAAGTATATAAGGAAATATTTGACCTCTCTAAGTGGGACTCTGTCGAATTTATTTAGAGTAAAGATTTATGTGACCTTAAAAATAATAATAAAAATTTTTAAAAACACAAAAGAGTTCATTGACTATTT
>SEYY01013314.1:0-7500 GCA_009176605.1 Armadillidium nasatum
TCTTAAACTTTCATTGTTATTATCTATAATAGGGCCTGTCAGGTAATTGGTTTTATTTAAAACTTTATAAGAAGTACATCGAGTTGTAAAATCGCTCGGATTCATAGAGCCGTTACAGTGTTGGAAGGTTATAGGATGCTTTTCACACGCAGTTTCAATAAAATTCAACACATTATTTATTACCGACCCTTTCTTTTCTATTTTGTCAAATTTTTGTACTTTATTTATTAACCAGTTTAAAGCTACCATTGAGTCAGTATAAAGATGCATGTCCTTTATGTTTATAGGACAAAATGTATTTGTTAAATTTTCTTTCATTTCATTTACACATTCAACTCCAAATTTGACAGCAAATAGTTCTAACACAGGAATGGACCTTTTACTGTTCATATCTGAAATAATTTTATTTTTAGCACACAAAAAGTGCAATTTTTTGTCATTTACATTTTGTAAATATAATACAGTACCATAAATGGCTTTGCTGGCATCTGTATAAGCTATAATATTATAAGTGGCAGAATAATCACCTATAAATCTTTTTAGCTCTGGTTTTTTACTTTTGTTATACTGGGAACATATATTTTTATATTCTTTTAATATTTTACTATCTAATTTGGTGTCCCAGGAAATGTTTTTATTATTTTGCAAACTATGTAAAAATAGTTTGGCTCTATTTCTACCAGGTAGCCCAATATTCAAAGGGTCAAACAATCCATTTATAGAAGATAAAATTTTACGCAAAGTATTTGCTGTAGGATCTAATATATTATTGTTATTATATATGGTATCATTTTTTGTATCCCAAATCATTCCTAGTAGCTTTGTTGTATGATCTCCTACAGAGTCATTTTCATTTTTACTGTGTAATTCACCATCCTTTAATTTTTTAAAATCTGGTGAGTTACTATAAAATTTTTGTAAATTAAATTTGTAATTATTAAATATAGCATGTGATTTATGGTACGCTTGAAGAATGTCACATTCAGAATTGGAAGAATAACCTATATTGTCTACGTATGACAAGTTAAATAAACCTTTTCTTAGTTCATCCTCAAAAGCATCACAAGTGTCAACATGCAAAATTAATATAATATATAAAGCTAACATTAAAATGGTAGGGCTACATCTAATACCAAAAGGAATTCTCATTAATTTGTATGCTGTTACTCTAAAATCATTTTCTTTTATGTTATTAAACCAAAGAAAGTGCAATTTTTCACTATCTTCTGGTAATAGTTCAATTTGATGATATGCTTTTTCAATATCAAATATAAGAAGGTATTTATTGAACCTAAGCAAAATGAGCGCAATATCCAATTTATTATTCAAATTTGGGCCTGGCAAGCAGACATTGTTATGAGACAGATTGTTCAACTTGTCCTTTTCACAAATGTTTGATAGATATACTATACGACATTTTGTCGTTTCAACGTATTTTCTCTGAAGACTGCATTATGAGCTATAAAAGATATATCATTTTTATTTTTTAATACATTTATATTTTCCACAGGTTGAATGATGCCATTCTCTAATTGTTCCTTTATTACATTATCATATGCCTCAAATTTTTGAGGCTGTTTACTATATTTTTTGTAAATAGATTTTAATACAGAATTTGCCAAATGAAAATTATTTGGCAAAAATTGTAATAGTTTTTTATTCCAGAGTAAAGGCATTATCAATCTACCTGTGTCATTTATATTTGTATTTTGAATGAGATATCTAATAAGCTCAATATCCAACTCAGAGAATTTTTTAGGATTTTCAAAATTATCGTAATTTAAAAGTGACTTCAAAGAGTTTTCATCTAAAAAATCATTATCAATATTATTTTCAATATTTAAATTTATGTTTTTATTTTTATTATTATTATTATTTTGTGAAAAAGATGAGATTGAACAATCTGCTTCAAGTCATTGTAATTTATTATCAATTTTGACATTTTTACTAAGCAAGTCTGCCTGTACCGTGAAGTTTTTTACATACTTTAGATATGGCAGATTTTTACTCAGTTTGTTTAAGTCACCAGCCAACAATATACCACAACATGTATAATACAGAAGTGAAATGTTATCATTTATACCAAAAGCACAAGTATTCAGTGGTAAAATATGAGATCCATTCACCCCAAGAATTACGTGTATTTCTCTGTTATTTTTATTTCCTAAGTGTTTGTCAGCAAGTGGTAATTTATTTTGTTGAAAGGCAGTTAATATTTCAGTACTAGGCATGTTTATTTTTGGATTAATGGATGGAACCACGGCAGCCACAATTTTACACATTTTATTATTTATTTTTACATCAATTTCAATAATTGAAGTTTTATAGTATTTGTTATTGTTAAAACCTTTTATATTCAAAATGATATCAGACTGTACTACTTTAAACTTAATTTTCTCTGCTACTGATTGAGAAACAAAATTAAATTCTGACCCAGAATCGTAAAGAACTTCTTAAATCATGATTATTATTATTTTTGTTTATACTGTTGGCTGTAAATGTGGGCAAAATTATATTTTGAGTACTTGTAGCATGCATTGTATTTAAATGTAAGCTATTTGCTACTTGTTCTGCAGAAGGATTTTCCACAGGCATAACATTTAACTCAACTACATTTGTTGAAGTTTCAGTTTGTACATTTTGTACAGTATTTACAGTACTTTCATTTTTACTTTTATTTTTATTTTTGTTTTTATTTTTGGTTTTAATTTCACCTTCATTTTTATGAGATGAATTTGCTTGTTTTGTAACACATAAATAGCTAGCATGCCAGAAATCACAGTTTTTACATTTATCAGAAAATCTAAATCTGCAATTTTTAATTGTATGATTTGTATAACCACACTTTATACAACCATCCAGTTCTTTGAGTTTTTGTACTTTGGATTCTGCTGTTTTAAATTTAGGGCAATTAAATAATTTATGTTCCATACAGTCTGATGTTTCTAAAGCACAACATAATGTACACCCATTTCTATATACTGTTTCAGTTTTTTGTTTTTCATTTACATTAATATTTGTAGCTAAAGCTACAGTTTTTCTTTCAAAATTTGCATTATTTGTTTTTGTGTTTTGATTTTTGTCAAACATGCCCCCTTCTTTCATTCTATTTTGTATTTCAAACCCAAATTTCAATATTTCATTCAAATCTGGATAAGTTTTGTTTGTGACATTCATATACTGAATTTTATACTGTTCTGGCAAACCAGACCACAAAAAATATTGTACAAAAATATCACTTGTAATGTTTAGGGAAGTAATTTGACTTTCAATCAATTTAGCCTCACTGATCCAATCATAGAAGTTATTTGTTAATTTTAACTTGCACAATTTTTCAATCACTGCAAACTTTTGAATGTCTTTGTTACTAAAGGCAGCTATAAGAAGATTTTTAGCTGCCTCATAATCCATATCAGCTGCAGGACTTTTTTCAATTAAGACCTTGGCAGGTCCTTTCAACTGTTTTAACAGACAAGAATGTCGAGCATATTTATTAAATTTTTCTCTATCCATAATTTCCTCAAAATTTTTTATGAACCTGTCAAAATTTTCAGGTTTACTATCAAATGTTGGTAATTCTAATTCAGGGCGCTTAAGTCCACTATTACCAGATTCAATATATGAAATGTTTTGTTGAGTTTGAGGATGGATAGTTGTTATTTTACTTTGTAATTCATTAATTATAGTTGCTACTCCTAACTGATAGAAATCATTTTTTATATTTAGTTTTTCTGAACCTTCAAATGAAAACTCTGGACATTCTGTATAAATATCCAAAATTTCATTGTCTAACTCAGTAAGTTCATTTTCTTTGTTTTTTAATGTTTTTATGAGACCACTAATTTCATTATCAGTATAGTTTTGCAAATTTTGTTTTACATTATTTATCAGTTTTGTTACATTGGCCCTTTTTACCCCTCTTTTTCTAACTAGGGTTAAAACTTGAGTAAAGTTTGCTGAAGGTGATGAATCATCAGCAACTATTTCCTCAATGTTTTTATATTCTGTACTTTGCTCTAATACCTCCATAATGTTATAAATGTTATATGTGATACCAATTTATAAAATACCAATTATAAAATACCAATTTATAAAATATAATATACCAACTGTCTTTATTTTCTTATGTATTATACCAATATATGATATTTTACCAATATGTTAATAAAAGGCCAAACACCAGACCAAGAAGAAGTTTCAGCAGTAACTGGGAATCTAAGAAAGGATAATCCCGCTAGAGGATGCCATATGACAGAAAACAAGTTTACTATACACATTTAATATAGGAAGAAAAAATAGAAGGGGGAAGTAATACTCAAGTGATTTTTCTTCTTTACTAAAAAAAAAATTGTACAAAACAAACTTTATAAAAAATTTACTTTATACATAAAAAAAATATATAAAAAATATTGGGAGTATTCTTCTACATCTACTTCTACTGCTGAAATTTCTTCCTTTTCTGTCATCCTTATTCTACCATATAAACTAGTTGAGCCAAGTCTGAAAAAGGATAATATAGACTAGTTTTTTGACTTGACTCAAAATAAAATTTGATTTTTAAATCTAATTTTTTAAAATATAGTTCAAATGGTAAAATAAAAAATTTATTTAATAGGATCCCCTTTCTTTTAACTCAATATTATTTAAATAATATGAAAGGACAAATTCCTTTATGGTTTCAGCAAAAACTATAGGAATTTGTACATACCCTTTTGTTTGTGAGTAGGTGATATCCCAATTCTACTGATGGTCTTCTTGGTTTTGGCTTTGGCCTCTGTTTCTTTTGATATATAGCTGGAGGCTTTTATGGAAATATTTTCCTCAAATAAAAAATAGGAAAACATTAGTACATGTATTAAATTACTTTTATTTGTCAGTGGCCACTGTAGTTGTTATCTTGTAATTTATTTATTGCCAAAGTATGGCAGAGCTTGATACATAGTTCAAGCTCCAAAGAATTCAGGGAGTGGTCTGAGGTGTGGTTCTGATGCAACTTCAAGAAGTTTTTGCAGAAACTTCTAAAAATCTGTTGCTATGCAATACTTGTTACAAACAAGATAAGTTTTTTTTTTTTTTTTTTTAGAGTCCAAAAGACCAAGTAGCCAGAAAATTTTTAGCTACAAATTATTTTTAAGTTTATTTTTTATTTTATTTCAAAATTAGATTTATAAAATCAAATTTTATTTTAAATGTAAATGTAATGTAAATACAATGGCCACATGAAAAATAAAAGGTAAAAAATTTAAACTTACTTAAATTTATAATTTTTTAATACAAAAAAAGAAAGAGAAAAAAAATTAATTTCTTTAATTCCTTCTCTTTTTGTATAACCTAAACTTTAACTTTTCTTCTGAAATTTGCGAAACGTATCTGATCATTTTGACTTCAGCCAGTCAGAACAGCCAGACTCTTCTCTTTTATTCTCATTAGAAAGTATGTAGCTATAATAGATTTATGCATAAAAGTAATTTACTTTGAAATTTAGTCTTTAATCCAATTGACCTTCTTTTTTGATATCATTTTTAAATTTTTCTACAAAGTATTAGCAAAACAGGAACTATGATCAGTTGTCAGTGTCTTCAAGCAGCTCAGAATCTGTTTCAAAACTAGAGCCAAGATCATTACTTTCCGAATGTGCAGTAGTGCTTCAAAGAAACCAATGTAGACAAAAAACAGATATTATGTTTCAATGGAATTTATAACAGCAGCTATAGAGCAATCGGAAAGGAAAGCAGAGAGAAAGATAGACACCGAAAGAGGGAAATTTCGAAAACAGAAATCATTCCATTGGAAATCAGAGATGTTCGTTTTTTCAATTCGGGAACAATTTTTATAGACAAAAGTTCGGCTTAAGTATGGGTTCGCCTCTTTCCCCGATTCAAAGCATCTTGTTTATGGAACTGTTTGAGTTGAAATTTGTATTTTCAGATGTTTCTCTTCGAAATATTAGATGGTGAAGATATGTTGACTACATTTTTGCAATTTTACACGTTACCTTGGATCTCCAATTGCTCTTGAAAAAATTAAGCAGTAAAATTCCATCAATAAAATTTACGCTTGAAAAAGTGAAAAACAATAAAATTTCTTTTTTAGACATCCCTATTGATGTAAATGTTAATTTCTGCCCCGTTTTTTTCTGTTTTTAGAAGGCCCACCTCTTCAAACCCATATATGCATTTGTATTCTTCTCATTCCTTTCATACAAAAATGGGCATTGTTGCATCACAATATATCAGAGCATTAATAATCTGTTCCCCTTCCTCTCTTAGGGATGAGCTAAATTTCAAAAGGAAAACTTTCATATCCCTTTTCTATCAGGATAGTGTTATAAATAAAGCTTTTTTTAAAGCTAATGTTAAGAAAAAGAAACATTATAATGAAAGAATTATCATTCCATTTTATGTTGATCCTATAATTAAAACGCTTTCCTCAAACACGGTATCGTTTGTACAATCTGTTCCTAATACTCTTAAAAGAAAATTCATATCTAAATCACGTTTGTCTGTTAGAAATGAGAATATATGGGCCTATAGTATAGGTTGCAGGAATTGTGACGGTAGGTACTATGAAGAAACTAATGATTTTTAAAGACGTATTTATCAACATGATTATAGTCTGGGGTGTGGTGATCTTTAAGTTTGTATTGCATCAACCTAGAGAAGAAAAAAAATCTCAAAATCAATATTAGTTATACAAAATTGCTATTTTCTTGCCAAAATAACGATAATTGAAAGTTTTTAGAATATTTCATAACTAAAAATACTAATATTTTTAATCGGTCCCCTGGTGAAGTGAAAATTGATGATATTTTGAATAATTTCATAAAAGATGAGAAGTTTAATAAAAATATTTTGGAAAAACATTTTCATGCTAATTTTCTACATAATTCCGAACCAACAAAATTTGGTTGTTTGAGTCTTTGTCTTGGAGTAGATGTTTCAGTTCTACTTTTTCTTCACTCCTCACAAATACCTTGAATAAAGATATTCTGGTGCATTGATTTCAAAGCTCGATTTTTAACATACTTAATAAGTTTTAGTTATCTGTCATTCTTTTAAACTTTTTTATTTTTTTTTTTTTTTTTTTTTAAAAAAGTTCACATCTCACGGGCATTGCCCTATTCGAGGAGAGGAACTTTTCTAGGTAGTATATACCTAGGATCCCGAAGTGGGATCGAACCGGCGCCCTCAAGCACGTGAGTCAATCACTTTACCGTTTGAGCCACGGTAAACATATCGTTTTAAAGAAATAATTTTTGGCTCTTAGGTTAAGTTAGGATGTTTTAAATTATATATATATAATATTATATATATATAAATATATATATATATATATATATAAATTATATATATATATATATATATATATATATATAATATATATAATATATAATATATATATATATATATATATATATATATATATATATATATATATATATATATATATATATATATATATATATATATATATATATACATATATATATATATATATATA
>SEYY01013315.1:0-5000 GCA_009176605.1 Armadillidium nasatum
ACTGATCTAAGAAAGCGCTAACGGTGTCTATTTCCTGGCTTTTGTCCTAAATAATATATTAAAAAATTAAACATATATTAATGACAATATATATATATATATATATATATATATATATATATATATATATATATATATATATATATATATATATATATAATATATATATATATATATATATATATATATATATATATATATATATATATATATATATATATATATATATATATATATTATATTCGCGACATAATCTTCCACACAACTATAAAAGTTTGTCTATTCTTAATATTCTTGGCGCTTTTAACTTCTCAAAATCTTTCTTAGAAGGATCAAGTTATTTCAAGCTTCTAAGAGGTCGGGTGAACAAAGGCACTATCAAAATGGTGTCGTTCTCCCATGTATGGAGTATGACTCATATATATATATATATATATATATATATATATATATATATATATATATATATATATATATATATATATATATATATATATATATATATATATATATATATATATATATATATATATATATATATATATATATATATATATAATAGTTCCAGTAATACAACTCTGTTTAAAGAGGTTCAGTCTAGGACTTTTAGCCGAATCAACTCTTTCACTCTCATTAGCTTTCTCCAACCTTTTCTGCAAGTAGAATTATTGTGTCACTATCCTTATACTATCACTTTTACAACGGACACTGCATTTCTGAAGTCACCAGTCGCATTCCATCGAGGACGGTTCATTCTAAACTGTCTTATCCTTTCTCTGTCTAATTCTCTGACTCCAGACTTAACCGTTATGCTCAATCTTGCATGTATTATATTGCTAATGCATGAAACAAGCTTCTTTTAACTATTTTCAATCCTTCCTTCAACTTAAACACTTTCAAACCCATATGTCTGGTCTTATCAACCTTTAAATTGGCCCCAATTCTTGGTCTGTTTTCAACTCTGGTGGAATTTGGTAGGTTTCTTACCTTTACCCACTAAAGGAGACCCAATAATGTTTTGTGCATTGTATAAGATATTTCCCTTTTTCATTACTATTATTATTATGGATACGGAGCGATGAAATTTGTATTTTGTCATTTTCCCTTTTGTTAGCCTTTTATCTCGACCAAAATAATAATAATAAAATATTTATAGATTAAAAACAGAGATGTTGTTGAGGGGAGAGAGATAAAAAGCAAGAAGAGAGAAATAAAAATTTTAAAAATGTAAAAGTGAAAGGAAAATTCATATAAGCTGAAAAGGAAATAAGTTGCTAAGTAAGAGATTCATTAATTAAGCAAATGATGTTTTCTAGAAAGGAAACAGAGATAAAAAATAAATAAATATTTAGTCATTAAATAATGAATTGTTCATCACTTTTCCAATGAAAGTGATAAAAATGCGAGTTATTTGATGAGAATTTTATTATTATTATTATTATTATTATTAGATTAAGTCGAGTTCATTAATACTTACTAAGAGATCATTTTTGAGAGTGAGATGGAGGTGCAGGAAGTCTTTTGCCAAACTCAAGGAACCTCCAGGGTCTTGATGTCCCCTTAAAAATGAGTCACCAATTTTGATCAGCCATGACTCAATCTAATTTATATATATATATATATATATATATATATATATATATATATATATATATATATATATATATATATATATATATATATATATATATATATATATATATATATATATATATATATATATATATATATATATGAATGAATGAATGAAATTTCATCTTTTAGTTGAGATTATCAATGTGATTAAGAGGGCAGGTTTAAAAATAAAGAACAGATATCAGCAGAGATTAAAGAGCAAGAATAAAATTTGAAGTACGAGTCATCGTTAAATTTATATGATCAATTTAGCAAGGGGGAAAATATGCCCTTTGAAATCAATAGCAATGACAATGGTATTATGTTAGATACTGTTTTTATTTTTTATTTCACATAAAATGAATAGAGATAATTTTTGTTTTTAATTTCTATACACATTTTATGCAAAATCAAAAAATAGAAACAGCAACTAAAGTGTACTATAAAAAAGCGACTATTGGTGACTGAAAGTATTTACAAAAAAATAATAAATAAATTAATAAATAAAAAAAAACAATAACTAAATGAATAAATTAATTTTAGCAAAAAAATTAACTAAAAACTATATAAATGAAATGATGCATTTAGTATACGAAACTTAATATGTGAAATAAATAAATATTAAAATATTGATTACCTTTTCTAGATATACCTATAAAAGGTTAGAAAAATTGGTTAAATTCAAGTTTAACAATGAAATCGTATTTAAAAGGGTAATAATGTTGAACTAATATTTTACTTGACAAGTAAATTATTATTTCAAACCTACAAAATGGGTAACAATTTCCTTAATAAAAATATATTCTCCTTTATTTATTCTATTTTAATGTTATTTTATTGTTTTTACATTACTTCAAGAATTTTCAATTAATAAAGTAAAGTTTTTTCTTTTCAATTTTATATATTTTAAATATATTCTCATACTTCACTTAATTTATTTTCTTCTATAATTCATTTTTATAAAAATTGATAAGCATTTTATTATATTTTAATTTTATTGTATTTTTATTTTTATTTTATTTTAATTCATATTTTGTTCAATATGTAGGTCATTTTAATCCTATATTTCGTCAATTTCATTCTATTTTGCTAATGTAATTTCCTTTGAACATAATATTTGTGCAAATTGTTTGCCACCCAAAAATAAATTTTCAATAAGAAATAAAAAAATTTCATTTAAAGTATTAATTGGTGATAGACTTTAGTTGGTTGATGGTGATAGTCTATTGGTGAAAGGTAATAATCTTAAATAACTAAAAATCAGAAGGATGTAAGCAAGATTGAAACCTGAATCTTTTTCAAAATACGTCAGATAAATAATAATAATAATTTATAATAAATTTAGAATCTTATCATTTATTCCAAACATTTTATATGTTACACACATCTCTCATAAATATTTATATGATAAACTGAATCAATTGATTTAATTTGATTGAATAATTAATTGATTTAAATGAATTTAACCTTAAACAATTTTTAAACTTTTGAAATTAAATTTCATGTAAAACCATTTTTTCTATTCCAAAATATTTTGCTCTAATAAGGAAAAACAATATTCGAACTGAACTGCATTTTTATTTTATGATAAAAAAATTTATTCGTAAATAATATAAAATTATTATTGTATAAATATTGAAATAAAATATGAGATCATTATATTATTTATTAATTACTTTAAATTAAAATAAATATTAATATAAATTTAGTTACGGTTGGGGGAGTTCTTCAATAACTGATCATTTTACAAGTTTAATATGTAATATTAAAAAATAATAATAGATAAAAACACAGGACCCCCACAACTCATAACTTCACCCCAACTGTAACGTAACATTTGAAAAAGAGGTAAGAGGTAAACTAGGCAAATGACACTCACTGCATTATACATTTCCAAGAAAGAGTTAATTAGTTCAGTTTTCTGTAATACTTTTTCTGTAGATTCAGCACAAAGCGATGATAAGCGAGTTCTCCTGTTTTCAAGCTGTTCTACCATTTCTGTCACTCCCTTTTTAAATGAACCATAAAAATAGCAATACTCAATAATTTATTTCCAAAGGTCTAAGAAATTTATAAAATTGCAATTATTAATTATTATTATTATTATTATTAGTCTCACTTGATTGTGGGGTTGCCCTCTTCCTCCGGTAACCTCAAGAAGGGCATAACCCTCGGTAAGTGCTGGTTGAACTGCTTCTTCAACAACTCCCATTACAACGGAAAGTCTTTGATTACCTCCTTGGGTGCTTAGACCTGCTACCTGTACCTCTGCTTGGTCCAATTTCGTTAAAGCCTGATATATATATATATATATATATATATATATATATATATATATATATATATATATATATATATATATATATATATATATATATATATATATATATATATATATATATATATATATATATATATATATATATATATACTGCTAAATTTTATTAATTTCAAATCATGAAAACAAATTAAAGGAATGCATACTTTTGGTATTAAATAATTATCAAAACTAATAATAATAATAATAATAATAATAATAATAATAATAATAATAATAATAATAAACAAACCCCTGTAGCCAATTTGAAGAATAAGGCTGCTTGTTCAAGAAGAGCTGTTCTCGTATCACATGTTTCATGTAACGCCGTAGCTGCTTCAAGAACGGAATAAGCTCTCGCTCTCGCTTCGGCACCAGCATAATGTCCACTAGCAACCATCTGCTCGGCTGTTCGCACGTGTCTGACACACTGATCTTGTTGAGCCTGTAAATAGTGTTGATTACGTTAAAACATCACCAATGGAAGTACTTAAAGTAGAGGAGTCACAATGATCAATTTTTATAAATACTTTTTAAATTATTAAATAAATGTATTTTTATTCAAAGTTTCAAAACATCCGGCTATAATCCGAAAGATATTTTAATATCCCCATTAAACACAGTTGTCATTTAAATTTATTTGTCCTGAAAAGTTCACGAATATTGTTATCAACCCGTGTAGAATATTCAATCTAACAACATTCGGGTTGATACATTAAAATTTGACTCCCTTAGGAGAAAATTATTTTCATATTTCCCCAGCTCTTGTGGAAATTAGTAGGCTTATGACCATTGGAAAGAGAATTAAAGAAAAAAACAAAAAAATTCTAACGTTTTCAAAATTAGTAATTTTTAAATATATAAAATTACTTTCCTAATAAAAGATAAAGTGATGTAAATATTACTTCTTAAAAATCTGTTACGTATTTATAAATTCATCTTCGTAATACGAGCAAATTCTTGCATTAATATTTTGAAGTATTTTTTTTTTTTTTTTTTTTTTTTTTTTTTTTTTTTTTTTAACCTTTGCAGCATTTTCCCTCCTAAGATGTTCGTGAAGAAGAATTTC
>SEYY01013315.1:10000-12500 GCA_009176605.1 Armadillidium nasatum
TTGTTCGCTCTTGCAACTCATGGTATTTAGTTTTTTATATATGATATTGACGATATGTTGTATACTTGAGCGAAGCGAGTTAGTAATTATTTTTTCTTGGTTATGTATGATACAGTTTAACACTAGTACTGATATAGATTTTGAGAGAGGGATGTGGGCTCGAAAACACCGAAGTCTTATGTGTTATCCTCACCGCATCTCAATAAGCTGAGATAGGTCTGTGTGAGAGCTCCGCGTGGGAGTAGGTTGACTTCTTTGTGATTGTATGTGATTTAATTATAAAACTCTCCCATAGTACAGATTTTTTCTTTTAATATTAGAGGAATCCGCCACGTGCCTCATGTGTAGTTGGAGGAACTTATAGCTTTATTATTGCATTATAGGGTCCGGGTTCGGTTCCCCTATAATATAGCAAATCACTTTTAAAATCATCTGTAAATTATATAAGTAATATTTATCTAGCGTAAGATGAGTTAGCAAGAACATTATATTTAATACAGTATATATATATTAAATATATAATATATAAATATAAAATAATTATTATTAATATTATATATTAAATTATATATTTTATTTATATATATATATATATTATTTTTATATATATATATATATTATAAATATATAATATATAATTATTTAATATATATAATATATTAATATAATTAATATAATATTTATTATTTTAGGTTGGTATGGATATCGTCATAGTTTATTATTTCTCATTTGCCTAGTCTGTGGGAGGTCTCTGCACATTACTGAAGTTGGATTCTAACCGCTTCTATCAACACAGGAGGTGAACAGTGTTCTTATTATGAGACTAGAGGAGATCGTTATAAGCGATCATTATCATGTATATTCGAAAAAGAATAGTAGAAAGAATGGTTCTTGACGATAGTTGGAACGTATACACTGATGGCTCGAGAGAGTTCTTTCGTCGTTTCGAACCGGTATGGATATATGCTAGAAGTGACCTGGCTTGTCCAGTCCCGACGCTGAGACTTCTCGGCATCGTCTTTCGCACCTATAATATCCGCTACTGAAGGACGAATTGTGTATGATATTAACTTGATTACGTCTTGGTTATTGAGTCTCCACTGTACTTTGTATTTGTATATAATATATTATTAGCTTACTATATTGTATAGTTTTAGGAATAAGAATAATAATGATAAACTAATAATAAGTAGTAGGTGGGGGGTGAATCTTGATTCTAGTTCAAGCTCAATATTCATTATATAAATATAATCACTTTATACGAATATTACTAACACTGAGTGCGGATTGATGGAGACAAAGTTTGTTATCTTGGGTTTGGCAATACGCAGTTTCTGTGGTCACGCAAAACTGAACCGTTCATGCTCGTACAATTTTATGAGAGTTTATGTGCTTTTAGTGTTAAAGGGGTGAGATATACATATTTATTTCTTACATAGTAAATTACAGATTTAACTCGAATCGAGACCATTGTTCATCAGCAAAAAATCCTATTAATAGCTTATGTTACAACTGTTATCTATTAGAGTATTACGAAGTTATTTTCTGTTATACGACATTAAGGTGTATCAAAGGAAACTTATTTTCCATTAGTTAGGTTGAGACATAATAGCAGAATATTATATTGGATAACTATTATTTATTAAAATCAAACGTATATTAATATATATTCAATATGCACGGATTTTAAACGTATTTCTACTCCTGCTACTTATGATAGTATTAATAATAAAACCTTACATTATTTAATAATTAAATATATAAACACTCACATTAATATATATATATTACACTGCATAAAATTATGTATCTATATACGTATAATTAATGTTATGGGACAAAGGCAATAACATTAATGCCTAACACAGTTAAATTTTGTCAATTGGATAAAATAAATTAGACTATATGTTTTAGAGCACAAAAGTAATAGTCTGAGCGTATATACACTTGATTTTCGGTTATTGTTTTAATTCTTTTTTAAACTGATATTAGGATCTAAATATATATTGGAAAATATATTTTTGTAATCGTGAAAACTCAACTTTTGAACATAGAGGAAACAAATTTTAATTATGCAGATAAAAAAAGTATCCTGAAGTTTTAATTCTTTAAAATTTTTTATGTTTCTTACTGGATTTGTGTTTAGATATACGAGACATTAAAAAAGTTTGAAGTTAGTAATAGTTATTCTTATATAAGTATATCAAACACGACAATCTTTATTGATAACACGATTTTATACACAATTTTCTTATCTCATGTGTTAATTCATAAAATAAACCTGAAAGAATGAAACATATACATATAAATAAAATCATGAAACACGCTTGAATCAAATAATAAAATTGATTCCTATAATAATAATACGAAATTCAGAGATATGGGAAAAAGTTTGCACAAAAATGATAATCTAGCATCAAAATTTTTATCATTTATTAAACTTCTTATTTAGAAAACTATAATCTGTAATGAAAACAGACTTTTATAGGTTCTTTATACA
>SEYY01013316.1:5000-7500 GCA_009176605.1 Armadillidium nasatum
AAGAACACCACTTTTTACCAATCCCTTGATGATTTATTTATTTTTAATACTACACACTGTCTCTCATCTTTCAACCACTCCTGTATCCAATTATGAATAACCCATCCTAAAACACACTGAGATAACTTTTAAATCAGCCTTTTATGAGGTACCTTATCAAAAGCTTTGCTAAAATCAAGATATGCAATACCAACTGGTTCTCCTTTGTCAATGCAATCAGTAAAATGTCCATAAATTCCAAAAGATTCATCTGACATGATTTACCTTTCTTGAAACCATGTTGTGAATTTTGAAAAATTTTATTGTCAACTAAATGTTTTTCTGTTTGTCTTTTCAATATTTTGTTTAGAATTTGAACTAGCTGTAAGGTGAAACTAATTTCCAAGATCATGTTACTTTTTTTTTTTTTAGAGCAGATTTCCAATCCTCTTATATCACAATAATTAAGAGACCTATTAAATATAATATATGCAATAATATCACTACCTTCCTTTAGGATTCTTCCATGTATACCATCTGACTGAACCTGCAGACTTACGATTATCAATATGCTCAAACAAATTCTTAACCCCATTTGCATCATCACCAAGAAATGCAAACCTATCACTACTCTGTTCTCTAATGTTACTGCTATCAAACCTTTTATTTATAAATACTGATGCAAAATAGATATTAAAAATATTGACTAATTCTTCGTCAGAGTTAATTACCTTATCATTAATATTAATAGGACTCCCATCTTCCTTTGTTATTAAATTTATAAAAACTAAAGTATTTCTTCAAATCTTTATTAATGTTTCTTCAAGAGTTAATTTATGATTGTCTCTTAGATCTACTTATTTCTTTATTTAGCTCATTCCTTATTCTCCTATAAGTTTCCAAATCCATTATACTATTACTGACTGTGAACTTCTTGAACTACATATGCTTGTCTCTAACTTTATTCCTGATTTATCTACTCCACCAATTGGGCTTTCAGTTCTTTGCCTTAATTTCTCTGATTGCAAAACATTCTGACTGAACTTTATCCAAGATAGATTTGAAAGTTTCCCCTATTTGAATACAGTTTGGGTCCTCCAATGCTTTATTCCAGTCAGTTTTCTAAATTTTCCTGAATTTCTCAAAGTTAGTAATTTTAAAGTCAAAAACCTTTTACCTTGTTTTCTATTAAATGTGGTTTACCTACTACATTTAAATTAACCCTTATATATATATATATATATATATATATATATATATATATATATATATATATATATATATATATATATATATATATATATATATATATATATATATATATATATATATATATATATATATATATATATATATAGTTTTTAATTGGCATTTATTATCTTACCTTTACTCTGAAAGCCTGAAATATATTTTTAATTAATTTACACTTGGAGCCTTGAAAAGGAGGTTAAATAGAATCTTTAAATTTATAATAAACAAATTCCTAACAAATGACAGTGAAGACAGTTTTGGTAGGCCCTTGTGGCTTATGTCTCATTTTTTTTTTCTTATGTTCCTGAAGCTCTGGGATTCAAACCTATGGTGTAGTTTCCTCAAAATTGAGAGATGTGCTAATTAAGGAAAAGTCAGAAAAATTAGTTAAATTTATTTAAGAACTTAAAGTTGAAAAAAAAAAGAAAGTTCATTTTTGGAATTACAGGAAAATAATAAAATTTATTTGTTAATTAATATCAAGTTATAAAAGAATAAATGATAATGATTCTTCTTAATCTCAATATTATGATATAACTACTTTTATTTTAAATTTTCCAAAAACTCATGGAAGTTTGAGTTGTCAAATAACCAAAAACTAGTTGACTTTTCATATATATATATATATATATATATATATATATATATATATATATATATATATATATATATATATATATATATATATATATATATATATATATATATATATATATATATATATATATATATATATATATGTAAAGTATGCTTACTAACTAACCTTTCCAAATTGCCAATAAAGAATATCAATACAATTAGAACTTATAAAAGATTTAGCAACTTTAACTCATGAAATTAAGCACTGAGTAATATATAATTATAATCAAATTTACTTCTATTGGAAAGTCTAATTATTTTGTGGTCAAAGTTCCATACTAAACTAATGAAATATGGGATAGGCTAAGGTACCCATTAAACTGTGTTAAATTTTGTTCAAAGGTTAAATATATTTTTTAAAGGTAAAGTAGAGAGAGCCATTTTGAGAAAGTATTGACTGTGAGTATAGCTTGTACAGTTGCTAATGTAAATTTTGATTTACATTCTAAATTTATTTTTACTTTCAACCAACTTTTCTTATCATTTGTCTTATATTTGCCTTATAAATTGATATAAGTTTCTACATACTTGTATATATTTGGAAATATTATGATTTTTGTTACTTAGTACCTGTAGACTGACATTGAAGCTTTCTACATTTTTAAATTATTTACATTAATATCAGTTTATC
>SEYY01013316.1:10000-17658 GCA_009176605.1 Armadillidium nasatum
ATAGAATTGATGTTAGAAATTTGCCTGCCATTCTTAATTAAAGCAACTCAGAGGGAAGAAGAGGAATGTGTGCTTGGATACACTAAGTAAAAGAAAGGCATTATGGGGTTTAAAGTATTACTTACCTAAAAGAGCTGCAGGTATTAAAAATTAATTTTTTTAAATATACTCAAATAATATATATTCCTTATTTGGCATCAAGCAATTTCAGAAGTTCTGAAAAAAGTAAATCCTTATTTTATAGCTTTCTTTATCTTAAAATTTTTTTATTAAGGTGAAACTGATGAAACAGTTCAAGAACATATAGAGTTCCTGAAAAAAGAAAGTAAACTGCACCCACATTAGGGAAAGTTACTGCTTCTATGTTTGCCACCTTCGGCGACCGAAGAAAGTTAATTATTATGAATCATAACACCGTTGTCGACGCAGTAAAAACTTATCCATGACTTCAAGACGAACAAGAGGTTTGTAGTTTTTTCTTCTGAGACTTTGTATAACCTTTTAATAACTATTTAAGTTAAAATTCTTTCTTGTTTTCATAGTTGGTTTCAGAATATGGAAAAATTTTTGGAACTTTGTATGAAAATGAAATTGAGAGCATTTTGGAGGGATTCTTTCTTCATTGAAAAGCATGATGAAAGATGGAACGGTTTTCTCTTCCATTAGAAATTTATACGAACATAGCTCTCAGCGATCAAGGAAATGAACAGAATAACACCAGTATGTTAAATTGATTATAATTATTTTTATTCTAATTCTTTTAGGTTAAAAAAATTATTAAAACTTCTTTATATTCATTTTCAATAAAATCGGCAACATAGAACACAATATAATAATCATTGTCATACCCAGTTAAGAAATGAGTTATATTTAATTTTTGAAGACTGATTTCTTTTTTAAGATTAGGAAGCAAGAATTACTTTAGACAAAACATTCAGCAATCATGTATGTAAATTGGGAAATGGGAGCATTGTAAAGTAGTCATTATTAGTGTAATGTATATTGAAAGGCCTTAGGTTTAATAATAAATATGTAAAGGTGTAATATATTGCAAGCATTTTTCAAGGTATGTAAAAAAAAAAATTAAAACAGAGCCAATCGTTAGAATTACAGTATAGGAATTTGAGTAAGACTTTTAGCAAAACTCATCTCATAAATTAAATTAAGATAGAGCTGTTATTAGAAAAACTACTTTTATGTTTGATAAATGTTAAGACAAAGTAAACATTGGAACACTTTTTAATCGTTCCATTATTTCAAATTTGTGAACTTAACTACACGTATTCATATATTGTTAAGTTCACAAATTTGAAATAATGGAACGATTAAAAAGTGTTCCAATGTTTACTTGTCTTAACATTTATCAAACATAAAAGTAGTTTTTCTTAATAACAGCTCTTTTATCTTAATTTAATTTATGAGATGAGTTTTGCTAAAAGTCTTACTCAAATTCCTATACTGTAATTCTAACGATTGGCTCTGTTTTAAAATTTTTTTTTTTCATACCTTGAAAAATGCTTGCAATATATTACACCTTTACATATTTATTATTAAACCTAAGGCCTTTCAATATACATTACACTAATAATGACTACTTTACAATGCTCCCATTTCCCAATTTACATACATGATTGCTGAATGTTTTGTCTAAAGTAATTCTTGCTTCCTAATCTTAAAAAAGAAATCAGTCTTCAAAAATTAAATATAACTCATTTCTTAACTGGGTATGACAATGATTATTATATTGTGTTCTATGTTGCCGATTTTATTGAAAATGAATATAAAGAAGTTTTAATAATTTTTTAACCTAAAAGAATTAGAATAAAAATAATTAATTTAACATACTGGTGTTATCCTGTTTCATTTCCTTGATCGCTGAGAGCTATGTTGTATAAATTTCTAATGGAAGAGAAAACCGTTCCATCTTTCATCATGCTTTTCAATGAAGAAAGAATCCCTCCAAAATGCTCTCAATTTCATTTTCATACAAAGTTCCAAAAATTTTTCCATATTCTGAAACCAACTATGAAAACAAGAAAGAATTTTAACTTAAAAGTTATTAAAAGGTTATACAAAGTCTCAGAAGAGAAAATCTTTTACCACAAACCTCTTGTTGGTCTTGAAGTCATGGATAAGTTTTTACTGCGTCGACAACGATTATGATTCATAATAATTAACTTTCTTCGGTCGCCGAAGGTGGCAAACATAGAAGCAGTAACTTTCCCTAATGTGGGTGCAGTTTACTTTCTTTTTTCAGGAACTCTATATGTTCTTGAACTGTTTCATCAGTTTCACCTTAATAAAAAAAATTTTAAGATAAAGAAAGCTATAAAATAAGGATTTACTTTTTTCAGAACTTCTGAAATTGCTTGATGCCAAATAAGGAATATATATTATTTGAGTATATTTAAAAAAATTAATTTTTAATACCTGCAGCTCTTTTAGGTAAGTAATACTTTAAACCCCATAATGCCTTTCTTTTACTTAGTGTATCTAAGCACACATTCCTCTTCTTCCCTCTGAGTTGCTTTAATTAAGAATGGCAGGCAAATTTCTAACATCAATTCTATCGCGAACATTTCTGAAATGATGTATTATATATATATATATATATATATATATATATATATATATATATATATATATATATATATATATATATATATATATATATATATATATATATATATATATATATATATATATATATGTTGTTTGCAACAACACAGGACATAGAGGGAAATCATGGTTCTGAGAATCATAATCTTCTGGTGAGCTCTAGAAGAGATTGTTCATAGATTAAATGAAGAAACCTAGTCCCACTGAAAGGTTTAAAATCATACATGGGATTTTAAATAAAACTCAAGGACTAGCATTGAAACCTACAAGCTGAAAAACATTATCTTTCTGAGCTCTTTAGGAGAGGGACTTTAAAGAGCATATGAAGAAAGATGCTGATTCTACTGAGGGTGAGAACCCTACCAAGGAGATAATATATATATATATATATATATATATATATATATATATATATATATATATATATATATATATATATATATATATATATATATATATATATATATATATATATTTTTTTTTTTTTTTTTTTTACCGAGGAAAAAAAATATATTTTCATGTTTGTAGTTATGTAAATAATTTGAAAAACTTTTGAAAGCATATCTATATTTAATCAACATGAATAGCTGTTACAAAAAGTAGATTTGAAAATCCAAGTAAATTGAAATATAGCATAAAATCATAGAACATATTGTATACTGTAAAAATTTGAAAATCTCTTATTAAGAATTTTATTTTTAATGAATATTTGGATCATTAGCAAAAAAAAGCCCAAATAACTGGATATCTTTTGTATCTTTAAAAAAAAAAAATATATATATATATATATATATATATATATATATATATATATATATATATATATATATATATATATATATATATATATATATATATATATATATTTACACTTACAAAAGCTATGGAGTATCCAGCCTTTGATTAGGATATTCAACCAAAAAAGCAAGAGTGATTAGGTTATAATCAAATGAAGAAGGATACCTGAAATAGAAGTTGTAACTGGGTAATTTTTGAATGAATTTGCAAATTGTTCTTTACAACTCAAGAGAATTTTTATAGATAAAGAATTTAACATTTAATGAAACTTACAGTACACCATGAACATTGACAGTTTCATGAAAAATTTCTTTGAGCACAGTAGAATGCTCATGTTTCTTAAGTCTGTCTCCAATTTCTAATACTCTTGATGCAACACCAAAAGATGGGAGCTTGAAATCAATGACAACTATAATCATTACCAAAAACTTTAAAATTATCTTTAACTACATTTTTGTGGTACATTCCATTTAAATTTTAATATCCTTCAATATTTTCTGTCAGTTTAGCTTTTAAATAAAATAAAGTTATTATTATTATTATTATTATTATTATATATATATATATATATATATATATATATATATATATATATATATATATATATATATATATATATATATATATATATATATATATATATATATATATAGTTAAAAAACATATCAGAGATTATAGAAGTCAAACAATTTCAGCTTATGGCATAAGATAAATAAAAATATATAACATTCTGGAAAAGAAAAATTAAAAAAAAAAAATTTAAAAATCTTACCTAACATATCCTATCCTAATTAATGTAAACTATTCTATTTTTCTTATTATATTTCCTTTTCAACAGGCAGGTTACTTGAATTCCATCACCATATTTAGCTGTTCTCGATTTACTTTAAAAAGAGCTATCAGCAACATAATGATTTCTTTAAATGCACATTAAAACAAATCTACAATAACCTCTTATTGTGCAGCATGTTTTTTATTGCTCAGCACATCTCTAGATTATCATAATTTGCAGAAAGCTAAAGAAGTCCATATACTATATGTACTGAGAATTTAAGTTGCATGCACAAAAATTTATAGTGAATGTGATTATGTACTATTTGGAATAATTAACAAAGCTTAATTATTAAACTATATGGCAACAGTAATGAAACTATATAGTTATCGTGTTCTTCTTTTATAAAGAACCTAAGATTTTGAAATATATGACATACGTTTATTTACGTTCCTATATAGAAAGGTTGGAGTGGATTCAAATGCATGCTATTCGACCTATCAACTATATAAAATGAAGTATGCCAATTTAGTTAAGGGAACATTTAAGATTTTGTTATAGAGCACAATGGGGCAATAGAATGGGAAAGAAGAATAACTGTACAATGATACTCTATATGATTTGGAAAGTGTGAATGAAGATGAACAGTTTATAAATGAAACTCCTTTTTCTAGGCAACCTGAAATTATACTTTGTTTTCCAAATGCATTTTTATAGCTATAGGCCATTCCATTATATATATATATATATATATATATATATATATATATATATATATATATATATATATATATATATATATATATATATATATATATATATATATATATATATATATATATATATATATAGTTGCATGTAATACATTAATTACTTGCTTATGATAAACTGATATTAATGTAAATAATTTAAAAATGTAGAAAGCTTCAATGTCAGTCTACAGGTACAAAGTACAAAAATCATAATATTTCCAAATATATACAAGTATGTAGAAACTTATATCAATTTATAAGGCAAATATAAGACAAATGATAAGAAAAGTTGGTTGAAAGTAAAAATAAATTTAGAATGTAAATCAAAATTTACATTAGCAACTGTACAAGCTATACTCACAGTCAATACTTTCTCAAAATGGCTCTCTCTACTTTACCTTTAAAAAATATATTTAACCTTTGAACAAAATTTAACACAGTTTAATGGGTACCTTAGCCTATCCCATATTTCATTAGTTTAGTATGGAACTTTGACCACAAAATAATTAGACTTTCCAATAGAAGTAAATTTGATTATAATTATATATTACTCAGTGCTTAATTTCATGAGTTAAAGTTGCTAAATCTTTTATAAGTTCTAATTGTATTGATATTCTTTATTGGCAATTTGGAAAGGTTAGTAAGCATACTTTACATATATATATATATATATATATATATATATATATATATATATATATATATATATATATATATATATATATATATATATATATATATATATATATATATATATATATGAAAAGTCAACTAGTTTTTGGTTATTTGACAACTCAAACTTCCATGAGTTTTTGGAAAATTTAAAATAAAAGTAGTTATATCATAATATTGAGATTAACAAGAATCATTATCATTTATTATTTTATAACTTGATATTAATTAACAAATAAATTTTATTATTTTCCTGTAATTCCAAAAATGAACTTTCTTTTTTTTTCAACTTTAAGTTCTTAAATAAATTTAACTAATTTTTCTGACTTTTCCTTAATTAGCACATCTCTCAATTTTGAGGAAACTACACCATAGGTTTGAATCCCAGAGCTTCAGGAACATAAGAAAAAAAAAATGAGACATAAGCCACAAGGGCCTACCAAAACTGTCTTCACTGTCATTTGTTAGGAATTTGTTTATTATAAATTTAAAGATGCTATTTAACCTCCTTTTCAAGGCTCCAAGTGTAAATTAATTAAAAATATATTTCAGGCTTTCAGAGTAAAGGTAAGATAATAAATGCCAATTAAAAACTTTAATATATATATATATATATATATATATATATATTATATATATATATATATATATAATATATATATATATATATATATATATATATATATATATATATATATATATATAGGGTTAATTTAAATGTAGTAGGTAAACCACATTTAGTAGAAAACAAGGTAAAAGGTTTTTGACTTTAAAATTACTAGACATTTGATTAAATTCAGGAAACATACTTAGAAAACCATTGACTGGGAATAAAGGAATTGGAGGACCCAAAACTTTTTTCAAATAGTGGGAAACTTTCAAATCCATCTTGGATAAAGTTCAGTCAGAATGTTTTGCAATCAGAGAAATTAAGGCAAAGAACAGAAAGCCCAATTGGTGGAATAGAGAGAATCAAGGGATAAAATTAGGGACAAGCATATGTAGTTCAAGAAGGTTCCAAAGACAGGTAACAGTATAATGGATTTGGAAACTTATAGGAGAATTAAGGAGTGAACTTAAATCAAAGAAATAAGGAGGTCTAAAAGACAATCAGAAATTAACTTTGAAAAGAATTACATAATAAAGATTTGAAGAAATTCTTTAGTTTTTATAAATTTAATAATAATAATGAAAAGATTGGTCCTATTAATGATAAATGATAAGGTAATTATGGGTAGCTCTGATGAAGAATTAATCAATATTTTTAACATCTATTTTGCATCAGTATTTACACACATGAAAGGTTTGATTAACAGTTACACCAGAGAAAGAGTAGAGATAGTTTTGCATCTTCTAAATGTTGCAAACTTGATGATATTAAAAGATTTATTTAACATAGATTATAATGATTCTGCAGGTCCTGATGGTATACATGTAAGAATCCTAAAGGAAGGTAGTAATAGTACTGAATATGGCATTTATAATTAATACTGAATAAGTCTCTTAATTATTGTGAGATATCAGAGGATTGGAAAATTGCTTATGTGGTGCCAATTTATAAGAAAAGTAGCAGGATGATCTTTGGAAACTACCAGACAAGTTTAATCTCCTTGGTAAGTAAAAGTTCTAGGAAAAAATAAAAAAAAAGTCAAATAGAAAAACATTTAGTTGACAGTAAAGTTTTCCAAGACTTCTCAACATGGTTTTAGGAAAGGTAAATCATGTCAGACAAATCTTTTGGAATTTATGGAGTATATTACTGATTGCATTGACAAAGGAGGAGCCAGTTAGGATATTGCATATCTTGATTTTAGCAAAGCTTTTGATAAGGTACCTCATAAAAGGCTGATTTAAAAGTTATCTCAGTGTGTTTTAGGATGGGTTATTCATAATTGGATACAGGAGTGGTTGAAAGATGAGAGACAGTGTGTAGTATTAAAAATAAATAAATCATCAAGGGATTGGTAAAAAGTGGTGTTCTTCAGGGTCCTGTGCCTGGGCCTTTTCTGTTCTTTATATTATTAATGATTTTGATAAGGGAATAA
>SEYY01013318.1:5000-28823 GCA_009176605.1 Armadillidium nasatum
ATATATATATATATATATATATATATATATATATATATATATATATATATATATATATATATATATATATATATATATATATATATATATATATATATATATATATATATATATATATATATATATATATATATATATATATTATATATATATATATATATATATATATATATATATATATATATATATATATATATATATATATATATATATATATATATATATATATATATATATATATATATATATATATATATATATATATATATATATATATATATATATATATATATATATATATATATATATATATATATATATATATATATATATATATATATATATATATATATATATATATATATATATATATATATATATATTATATATATATATTGTTGAAAATTTCTGTGGCGCTGAAACCCCAGAAAGCGCTTAATGCAGATATGTTGTTGCTCTACTAAGAATAAACCTAATTCTAGTAAATTTAGCCTACAATTAATAAAATGAAATTAATAAAGAACTTACCATTGAAAATGTTCCACAAATAGTTAAAATAAATAGGGAATGTTGGGAATTTTAATAGTATCTAAGATGATAACATTGGACGTTCGCCTGATTTTGTGTAAGCTTATAAATAAATTTTAAAGTAGTAAATTAGGTAAAATTTAGCCTAGTAGGAACATAACTTCAATCCAAAGCACGAAATCTAAAACTCTTTTAAAAAGCTAAGGCCCAGTTAAAGAGTAAAATTCAAGTTAAATATAAAATTCAAGTTCAAGGTAAAACTAACTCAACCCGAGCATAATCAAAAAAAGTCACTCTAATTCAAATGGCAAAATAAAATATCAGGTAAAATTAATCTAGTTAGGACCTAACTTTTCTTACAAAGCTCTATAAGGACTCCAACCCTAAGGATAAAATTATATATATAGCTATATAGCTACCATATAGCTACAAGTAATTTAAATTAGTTAAATTAAGATATACTCATCTTATCGAAGACTCTTTAGGCTTAGATGAGTATATTTAGTTACGAAACGTTGAATCATAATTGTAAAAAAGCCTTCATATATATATATATATATATATATATATATATATATATATATATATATATATATATATATATATATATATATATATATAGGTTTCGAGTATATAACAATATTCAATACACATGTTGAATGCAGCCATCCTATATATGATTTTTTAATTTATGGTGAATTTTGATATTTTGTGAAAACCATAGATAGTTTTATCTACTAGGAAACAAAAATATAAGGATTTTCTAATAACCACCCAACAATAAGAATTTAAATTTAAAATTAAATTAAATTAAGCAAGAATCAAAATTTTAAATCAGTAAAGTCAAAATTAATCCAGCATTAACATGATACTTTCTACCATGCAAAGCCTTCAAAGTTAAATTTAAATCTAATCTTTATAATGCTAAAATAAGCCTACAAATAGAATATCTTAAAATTAAATATTACAAACTGCTTAAAACTAAAAGAGAAAGCTTTCAGTAATCATCCATACTCTCATTCCGGAATTTTAAGATATGTTATAAGCATTTATTTAAGATGTGTCTCCCTCAACAATATAACATTTAAAACAACAAATCAAAATGAGGAAACTTAGAAATTCTACAATGAGGGAGGGAAACGTGTTCACTGCACAAAACCATAAAATGTTTAATAAATGACAAAATAGCTTGGTATTATTTTAAATTTTCAAAAATTCAATATCAGTTTTAAATTAGGCAACTGGCATGCATCAGATCAAATAAAGCAAAGCAAACTTGCATTGAATAATATCCAGTACTTTATGAAACCAAATTTTAAAAATATAAAAAGTCACTAAGGTAAATTCATTAAGTGCAGAAAATTCTGCTGGCAAAATTTTAAAGTAATAAAGCAAGAGGATACGATCAGTTTCGCAATCAAATTTTAATCTACTAGTATAAAGAAATTTGACAATTTCCCAAACGGGCAATATATTTAGATCTATTTTAAAGCAAGCCACATTAATAAATCTTTCAATTTTGAAAGGAAAAAATGCTGCAACATGTTTACCTTCATTAAGGCATTTAATTTCAACAAAATCTTTAAAGCCATGCAAATCAAGCAATGAGTTAATACAATGTCCCAGTTTTAAATTATCAAACCTCGTTTTTAAACCAAATTTACTTCAAATATAAAATCAAAAGCACCAAGAAAGCAAGATTTTTCATTTTGAAAAACTAAATCAGGTACATTAAAACAAATAATATGAAGAGAACTGAAATTTATATGAGATTCTGCAATTTTAGGGCTAGTATAACAGCTGTGCTCAGATATAGAATCTAAAGGAATTAGATACTATATAACAGGCAATATGCAGAGAACTCAAATTTATATGAGGTTCTGCAATTTTAGGGCTAGTATAACAGCTGTGCTCAGATATAGTATCTAAAGGTATTAGTTCTATACCGGTACTTAGTCATCATTATTATCAAATTTATAATTAACGCTACTGTCAATATCAGTAATCAAATTTGGGGTTGCTTTGGTACTTTTAGTACTGGCGCTTGCATGAAAATCAGTAAAAGGTTTAACATATTCTTTGCTTGTATTACATGGGTTCCAGATTTGGCAAAATTTCTGCAATAAGGGCAATTTTTCTTTCAATATCAATTATAACCTATTTCGTTATCACGCTCACTTTCATAAAAATTATCTTAAGACTCAAATTTTACTATGTTAGATAGAATAGTTTTATTTACCTTTTCAAATAATGTAATGCAATCTTTAGTTTCTTCTAATTTCTCTATAATAAATGAATAAAAGGGACTAGTTTTAATTTCATCAAAAATAACCTCAGTATACTGTTCCATATCTTATCTTTTAATAACAAGAAGGCGATTAGACGATCGGCATTCATCAAATTCCGCCATTTTAATATTAAAAAGCAATTTAATTTGTTTAACATTAAAATTTAAAATTCATAAGCAATTTATCTACTAAGAAGAAAAAATATAAAGATTTTATAATAATATATTGAAGGCCCCTTTCAAATATAGTTCATCATCAACCCCTCTCCCAATCAATACTTGGTAGTTAATATATATATATATATATATATATATATATATATATATATATATATATATATATATATATATATATATATATATATATATATATATATATATATATATATATATATATATATATATATATATATATATATATATATATATATATATATATATATATATATATATATATATATATATATATATATATATATATATATATATATATATATATATATATATATATATATATATATATATATATATATATATATATATATATATATATATATATATATATATATGGATATGCTTACAGTCCTTTGCCTGTTGTGAAATAGAACCAGCTCCTCCTAATAAATAATTCATATTTCCTTCACTGAAATTAGAACATTTCTGTTTAGCTTTGGCTGCTGTAGTGGCTGCAAACCGTCTTGTTATGCACAATTTAAGGTACTCACAGTAATAAGCATCATCAGCAGCACACACATCTTTACCACTTACTGCGTCATTATATATATATATATATATATATATATATATATATATATATATATATATATATATATATATATATATATATATATATATATATATATATATATATATATATATATATATCGCCCTTTTAAAAAGTTTTCAAAAAAATTAGAAAACGTTTTCTTTAAAAAAAATATTTTAAAGTTTTAACTTGTGAAAAGTGTTAATGTTAAAAAAAAACAAAGAAACCAACAAAAAACGAAGTAATAAATAAAAATAAGATTTCTTTTTGTCATTGAAATAATTATTATTTATGAATAAAAATATAAACTATGAATTTAAAAAGAAAAACATTTAAAGTATAATGTAAATAGTAAATTATTGCAATAACAAATCCTTAATATACTTTTACCCCGCATTTTATTCTATTCCAGCCAAAACCAATAATTTTCCCGCGAAAGTTCGAAGGTAAAACTATTATAAAAAACTATTTTAAGATATAAAATACATTTCTTTCAGATTATATTGTATTGTATTTTTAATAAAAAAATGTTAATGTTCAAAATTTCCATTTTAATATATTTTAATATGTAATATTTAAATGTATTGTAAAAAAATATTTTCTACTTTAAATATATAAAATTTTGTATGTTACTTCAATATGATTTTATAAAACTTTAATAATAATAACGTTCAAAGCCATTTTTGTTGAAAATAAAAAAATAAAGTGAAAAACAAATTTGGTAATTGATTCTTTACATTTTGAGATGTTTTTAAAAGGTTGTTAGCAAATATTGAAATATTCACTTTATCCAAGAAGCCGAAGAAGAAGTCGCACCGTCCAGAAGAAGACGTCCAAAGCAGAAGACAGAAGAAATCGCCACTACAGCAGCAGAAGAAGACGTGCAAAGCAGAGGCAATAAGAAGCCGCTCCTACAGCAACAGAAGAAGAAGTTGTAACGCCTCTGCTCCCGAAAAGAGACCCAGTTTGGCAGACCATTCGCCCTCGACTGCGGTTCCTCCTTTGAAGTAACCTTCAATCCGAGGCTACCGACGCTCCTAAGAAAAGTGGTGTTTACCACACGCCTAGCAGTAAGCATTTCACAAGGGAACATTGAAAACACCCAGCCTCCTGATCTATCCCTCTTCGCGCTACACAAAAAGTAGAGGGACCTCCTGCACCATATATTTGGTGACTCCTACATTACAGGACACCAATTGGTTGCCTAAATAGGTCCCTAGATATATGTATATATATATATATATATATATATATATATATATATATATATATATATATATATATATATATATATATATATATATATATATATATATATATAGAAAATTAGTGTCTCCTAATGGACTCGAACCAACAACCTTTAAAAGAGTAAGTCTAGCGCGCTAACCACTCTGCTAAAGCAGTACAAATGAGAATCGTATTGGAATTTGCTCATGATCTAAAGTCATGAAGTCAAGCCCTATGGACTCCCACGCTGCAACATAAGCAAGAGGCAACGGGATCAAGGGTCGAGTCCATTACTCGCAGATAGTTATATTCAAGATTTTAAAGTCTGCAATAACTTTCACAAACTATTTCTTATGTAGAAAATTAATGTCTGCTATTGGACATTTGTAGTAGAGTGGTTAGCGTGCTAGACTTACCATCTTAAAGGTTGTTGGTTCGTGTCCAATAGCAGACACTAATTTTCCAAATAAAAAATAGTCTGTGAGAGTTATAGGATACTCTAAAATCTTAAATCTGTCTGTAAGTGATCGACTCAACCTTTGATCCCGTTACCCCTTGCTCGTGTTTCAGTCGGGGGAGTCCTTTGGGCTTGACGTCATGACTTTAGATCATGAGAAGTTCCAATTCGATTTCCTTTTGTATTGTAGTAGCAAAATGGTTATCGCTCTAGACTTGCCATCTTAAAGGTTGTTGGTTCGAGCCCAAGAACGGACATTAATTTTCTATATAAAAAAAGTCTCTGAGAGTTATAGCAGATCTTGAATATACATATATATATATATATATATATATATATATATATATATATATATATATATATATATATATATATATATATATATATATATATATATATATATATATATATATATATATATATATATATATATATATATATATATATATATATATATATATATATATATATATATATATATATATATATATATATATATATATATATATATATATATATATATATATATATATATATATATATATATATATATATATATATATATATATATATATATATATATATATATATATATATATATATATATATATATATATATATATATATATATATATATATATATATATATATATATATATATATATATATATATATATATATATATATATATATATATATATATATATATATATATATATATATATATATATATATATATATATATATATATATATATATATATATATATATATATATATATATTGAAATAGCACATCCCTTTAATTAATTCCACTCGATGAACAAAGAAAAGAGGAGAAAACTTTTTAACTTATGAGGGAAAGGATCCCTTCTCCGACTCTACGGATTTGAACATATTTGAAAAATGAAAATGCTTAGCAGTTATCCCTTATAATAGAAAAATTTATGTTAATTCTTTGTAACTACTAAATTAAATTGAAATAAAAATTATTAATTAATTTAAATTTACAAAATGATTTTTAAACTCATTTAATAATTTTTTTCATCTGTTGTAGGGAAAGGCTGAGGCGATGATATTTCTCGATTTGATACAGGAACTGCGTTCTTCCTCCTCTTTATTGAGTGTCAAATTTAAAGCTGTTCTTTGTAAAATGGACAAGCTGCTTTTTTTTATGATTCCATTATCTTGAAATCTGTTTAAGGGCGATAAACTATCACTGAGATTCAAAACGAAGAATCAGCGCAATCTCAAGGCCAAAAGACTTGAAGAACAAATCAAATATTGAGGAAATAACTAATTCTATTCTGTGTTGCTGCAAGCCAATGAGAGAAGATAACGATTCAATTTGTTCTTGATAATCATTGAAACACAACTGTGAATTCCAGTATTCGCGATTATTGTGTCAAACCAGAGAAATTCGAATCCATGGTTAAACTTGTTGACAATCGTCCAGCATTTTAAAAGCAGATCCAACCATTTATTGTCTCGTTTTCTTCGGGATTTTTGGAATTAACAGCAACTTCTAAAATAAATTTCCGCTTTAAAGCCCTACTCTCCGATCCGATTTTCTTCCTCTGATTCTGAGAAGAATTTTTCATCACAGTTGACTACAAGTGGTTTTACGGGATTAAACTTGACATTTATTCTGGCTACTGGTTCTTCCTGGATTTCTTACGTAAACGGTGAATATTTGTTTTTGACAAGAAAACCGAGGATAACTGTACTCCTGCTGCAGCGAGTACATTAGTGAATATCTGGGTCGCTGGCATAATGAGATTCCAGATTTGTCCAGAGGTGCTATAAAATTTGGATTTTAGATGATCTTCCTTGGTGATACTTTTCCGACATTTAAAGCGAATTTAAGAACTGCAGGATTAAAAGTACATTCGGTCATGTGCTATGAAGAAGAAAAACATCTTTTATCCATTCTTCTTCCTGTAAATATATCTCGTTTTTCCTCTCATATTTCTTCAGTTGCTCGATAATTTTCTGTTCCGTTGCTCGGAGAACAAGCTCCTTGTTCTCTTAACCAGTTTATATCTGCCTCTCTGTTCACTGGTTGCTCAGAAAATCTTTCTTTGACGAACTTGACAAATTTTAATACGTTGGCACAAGCAATATCGAAGAGTGCTTTCAGGTTAGCTTGAAATATGGAAATACATAGTTTCTGTAGCCTTAGAGCATGCGTAGGTATCACTGATGTCGAAAAATATTCATTTTTAAAGTTCATTACCGATCCATAAACAATTTTTAATCAATTGACCCTTTAAAAAATTTACAAAAATGCAAAAATACCCAACTCATCAAAATATAGATAAATGCGAAGTTTCACTGACTAATTGTAAGCTCTGTTGCTTAAAATATTATGAAGAAATAAGGTGCAAAAATCTAAGGACATTGAGAGGGATGGAGAACATTCTGAAAATGCAAAACATCTCTTGAATATTAAAGTGCAATAATACTAAATATTAAAATAAACATAATATTTATAATGCTTGCACTTATTTTTCAGGAGTGGAACAAGCTGGGTTGGTGTGCATTTCAAAATTCGAATATATATATATATATATATATATATATATATATATATATATATATATATATATATATATATATATATATATATATATATATATATATATATATATATATATACTTACTTATAGGACAATTATTATTGTCTGGACAAATAGGACACGTTGGATTTTCAGGACAAGTTGATGTTTCACTACACATTTGAGTTTCAGGACAAGTTGGGGTTTCAGGAGGAGTTGGGGGTTCCGGACAAGTTGTGGTTTCAGGACAAGTTGAAGTTTCAGGACAAGTGGGGGGTCTAGGACATGGGCATATGATATCACAAACTGGGGGTATAATCCCGTGAGGAACTCTTTTGATCCTCGATTTTTCACAGACAGACAAACACAGAAAGAAGACCAAAGCAAAAGGTTTCAACCTCAACATTTTGCAATACTCTGTAATATATATATATATATATATATATATATATATATATATATATATATATATATATATATATATATATATATATATATATATATATATATATATATATATATATATATATATATATATATATATATATATATATATATATATATATATATATATATATATATATATATATATATATATATATATATATATATATATATATATATATATATATATATATATATATATATATATATATATATATATATATATATATATATATATATATATATATATATATATATATATATATATATATATATATATATATATATATATATATATATATATATATATATATATATATATATATATATATATATATATATATATATATATATATATATATATATATATATATATATATATTATATATATATATATATATATATATATATATATATATATATATATATATATATATATATATATATATATATATATATATATATATATATATATATATATATATATATATATATATATATATATATATATATATATATATATATATATATATATATATATATATATATATATATATATATATATATATATATATATATATATATATATATATATATATATATATATATATATATATATATATATATATATATATATATATATATATATATATATATATATATATATATATATATATATATATATATATATATATATATATATATATATATATATATATATATATATATATATATATATATATATATATATATATATATATATATATATATATATATATATATATATATATATATATATATATATATATATATATATATATATATATATATATATATATATATATATATATATATATATATATATATATATATATATATATATATATATATATATATATATATATATATATATATATATATATATATATATATATATATATATATATATATATATATATATATATATATATATATATATATATATATATATATATATATATATATATATATATATATATATATATATAATATATATATTTATTATATATATATATATATATATATATATATATATATATATATATATATATATATATATATATATATATATATATATATATATATATATATATATATATATATATATATATATATATATATATACTCCTTCAACCCCCTCTAACTCATTTATGCCTAAAATTGTAATTTCTTCTAAAGACGTCATTTCTGCTCTCTCTGAGCTTAACACTAAGAAGGCGTACGGTCCTGATGGTATCCCTCCTGTGGTTCTCAAAACTTGTGCTTCCGAGCTTGCACCCTGCCTTGGTAAACTATTTCGTCTATGTCTTTCTACTTCAACCTTCCCTTCTTGCTGGAAACGTGCGCTCATTCAACCTGTGCCGAAGAAGGGGGACCCCTCTCAGTCCTCTAACTATCGTCCTATTTCTTTAACCTCCGTTCTTTCTAAAGTTTTCGAATCTATCCTTAACAGGAAGATTTGGAAATATCTCAATTCTTCTAATCTTATCTCAGATCGCCAGTATGGCTTTCGAAAGAAACGCTCTACTGGTGATCTTCTTTCCCTTCTCTCTGACTCTTGGTCCTCCGCTCTTCGGCATTTCGGTGAATCTTTTGCTGTAGCGCTGGACATATCGAAAGCTTTCGATAGAGTCTGGCACAAAGCTTTGATTTCCAAACTTCCCTCTTTCGGAATCTATCCTTCTCTCTGTGACCTTCTCTCTGATTTCCTTTCCGGTCGTTCTATAGCAGCTGTTGTAGACGGCCACCGTTCATCCTATAAATCTATTAATAGTGGTGTTCCTCAAGGATCTGTCCTATCCCCAACACTTTTTCTGTTTTTCATTAATGACCTTCTCTCTATTACTTCATCTCCTATCCACTCCTATGCTGATGACTCCACCCTTCATTACTCTTTTCATTTTGAAAGACGCCCCTCCCAGCAACAGTTAATAGAGGCAAGGAGGGTGGCCTTGGAGCAACTAACCTCTGATCTATCTCTCATTTCCAAATTGGGGCAAAGAAAACATGGTCGTTTTCAATGCCTCAAAAACTCATTTCCTCCATCTCTCTACTCGACACAATCTTCCACACAACTACGATATCTTCTTCGAAAACACGCAACTCAAACCTTCATCTCTCCTCAATATTCTAGGTGTTTCTTTTTCTCGTGATCTTTCTTGGAAAGATCACATTACCTCTCTTTCTAAACAAGCTTCTAAGAGGTTAGGTGTTCTGAGGCGCCTTCAGTATTTCTTCACACCACCCCGGTTGCTTGCTCTGTATAGGGGTGTTGTTCGCCCCTGTATGGAGTATGCGTCACATATCTGGGGTGTTTCCACACACACAGCTCTCCTGGAAAAGGTGGAGTCTAGAGCTTTTCGCCTTATCAATTCTCCTGCTCTCACTAATTCTCTCCAATCTCTTTCTGCCCGTTGAAATGTTGCGTCACTCTCTCTCTACTATCGCTATTACAATGGACACTGCCATTTAGATTCTTCCAGGAATACATCAGTATATTGTTTAAACACTCTCCAATGGAATGCTTTTCCTTTCATACACCAAAACTTACATGGAATATGTCAACGATGTTGATATAAAAAATTACATAATGGTTAAGTTATGTTGAGGTCTTGTGATTGTGTTATTTATGGAATATGTTTGGTAATGTTCCGGTACTCCTCAAACAAAGAATGAACCATTATATTTCTGTGTATAGGTTTATGATCATCTAGATTTATTATGATCTTGGAATATTAGTGTTAAGAAGAAATATGCTACTCATAGTAAGAACTTTATCCTTAGGATGTGGAGATGTTCATTCGCATGTTATTTGGCCACTGATGATAATGATAGGACCAACTGAATTGGTACCTAAAATCAGAAAGGAACTGCCCCCATTTAAACTGTGAACGTATGTTTCAGCTCTTATATGAGTGTGTTAGTTTGTGATGACACCTATGAACGATTAACATTTTCAGAAGGTGTTTTTATCGAGAGAAAAAATGACACGTCTCGTAAATCTTGAATCTTTTAATTTCGATGTTTTATGGCTTAAAGTCCGTTTTTCTAATTACAATTTCTTGCGTCTTTGCTACTGCTCCCCTAATGGAACAGATTTTCAGTTTTTTTTTAACTCTATACCTCTTCTCACGAGATTGTTACTTATTCACATGCAAATGCCGAGATCCTTAACTTATGGGATTTCAACATATACCTCACTTAGTGGTTGGGTGGGAAGGACGCCAAATGATTCGGAATTCTTAACGATATGGAGCAGTTGATCAAGGAACCCATGAAATAACAGATCGTTGTAACCAATTCTTGAACTAACTTGACTTATGCTTCACCTCTACTCCTTCTAAACTTAAATACACAATTTTCTCAATATGGGAATTCAGACCATAATCTCATAGCTTTTAGATGAAATTTTTTTCTCCAGCAACTCCACCATACCCAAAACGTACTTTCTGGCACTTTAATCGGTGAAATTTCAATTCTGCAATTTGAATGAATCTTGCTTTGACCCAGAGAGTGCTTCGATATTTGGCGAAAAGGTAGGATCCGTAATCACCAATTGAATGAGTAGATTCATTCCATCTTCAACTAAATCTTTTTCTTCTCCAAACCCATGGTTCAATGGCGCTTGTTCTCGTTCTAATCATGAACGAGAGAGTGCTTATCGTGCATGAAAAAACTTTATTTCTCCTATCACTCTTGCTAATTTTCATTCATCTCGGAATCATAGTAGGAATATATTTCGACGGGCCAAGTCTACTTTCACCAAAAGGAAGTGCACTGACCTCCTTGGTTCTATTACTAAAAAAAATTTCTATCCTTTTATCAAAAACACCTGAACTTTCTTCTGTACGTCTTTCTTTCCTCTTCACATTTGTCTTGACGGATCTACTGCTAATACTATTTCTGAAAAGTCAGGTCTCTTCATCTTTCCTTTTTTTCTCCAATTCAGCTCTGAACAATTCCAGAGCTTTTCTCACTACTCCTTCTCCTCTCACGTGTCTCATGTCTCCACCTGTGATTGTACATGATCAAGTTCATGGAATCCTGAGAACTTTGAACATTAGGAAGGCCATCGGCCTGGATGACATTACTACTTGTGCTTTGAGGGTGTGAGCATCTGAGCTGGAGCCTGTCCATATTCAACTCTACTCTCTATGTCTTAATACTAATATTTTTCCTCAATGCTGGAAGCAAAGATATGTTCAGCCGGTCCCGAGGTGGAGTGGTTGCTCTCACCCCTCTAACAAACGCTCTAACTTGTTTCTGTCTAAAATCTTAAAATCTCCTTAATTCTTATTTCCTGGATCATCTGGAATCTCACTTCCTTCCTTCAGATCATCAATATTGCTTAAGACGTTGGAGGTCTAGGTATAACATACTTTTTTTTCATATTGATATTTTCCATGGCTTTTGACCCGGTGTGGTATGCGTCACTACCTTTTAAGCTTTCTTCCTTTGTGTTTCCTCCTTTAATATGCTTACTCATATCGATTTTTCTCTCAAATTGTTCCAGATCGGAACTAGCTGATGGAGCGACCTATTCCTCCGTTTCTTTTCAATTGTGGTTTTACTCAAGGTTTTCTTCTATCTCCTACTTTATTCTTACTTTTCGTCGACGATTTTCTCAGCTCCACTTCTAACTCTGTTTATTCTTATGCCGATGATTCAACTCTATTCTTCTCATTTTAAGTCTTCTTTTTCTTTTGCTTCTAGAATTGCTTATCTTCTCTAGCACATAGGATTTCCGGGGAGGTCGCCTCATCTTTGTGAAATTCAACTCTTTAAGCTCAACTTCTACACATCTCTATATCAAAAACACCTCATAATTATCCTATCTCTTTCTACGCTTTCTCTTCACCTGTAAACAACATAAATATTCATGGGCTAAAAATCAACAATCAACTATCTTAGAAACATCATATCACAATGGTTACTAAAGTGGTTTCAATGAAGCTGGGAATATTGTTCAGATTGAGGGAATTTTTGTCCTCCGAATAGTTGCTCCAATTATTTAAGAGTTTTATTCGCCCTTGTGTGGAGTACTGTTCACACATTTGGCGGGGAGGGCTCCTGTTTCTTAATTCTTTTGGATAATATTGAGTATAGGTCTAAAAGATTAATAAACTGTTCTCAACTTTCAAACTCACTTGACACTCTGTATATGCGACGTGGCGTTGGTGCATTTTCTATTTTTTTTATAGGTACTGTAACTGTAGGTTCTCTAGAAAATTGACGTCTCGCATTCCACCACCATTGCGTCGCCATCGTAGCACAAGGGGTGCCATGCTTCCCATGAATTTTGTGTGCATATAGTAAAGCCCAGACTTGCCCGTTGAAGTAAACAATTCTCTCCAGCCACTTTTGTTCTGTGAAACTCTCGGCAATAATTTGATTTTCATGCTGGAAAGTGCATACCTGAGAGATTTACGTTAGGCTTTCTTTTATTTTATATTTAGGCTCGTGAGAGGTGATAAACCGTAAAGGGAAAACAGGCAATGAAGAGCATCTTGATTGAAATTTTGAGGATTGAGGAACATTTTGATTGAGTTTTTGAGTTACAAAAGACATTTTAAGAAGAATTTTTTTTTAAATTATTATTATTATTATTATTATTATTATTATTATTATTATTATTATTATTATTATTATTATTATTATTATTATTATTATTATTATTATTATTATTATTATTATTATTATTATTATTATTATTATTATTATTATTATTATTATTATTATTATTATTATTATTATTATTATTATTATTATTATTATTATTATTATTATTATTATTATTATTATTATTATTATTATTATTATTATTATTATTATTATTATTATTATTATTATTATTATTATTATTATTATTATTATTATTATTATTATTATTATTATTATTATTTTATTTTTTAATCATTAATATTATTATTATTATTATTATTATTATTATCAGTTTTATTTATTAATATTATCAATTATTATTGTTATTATTATCATTATCATTATTATTTCTATGTAAAATCGGTGCTGCAATTGTTTTATTATTCTTACTGTCCTTATTATTATTATTGAAAATTTTATTGAAAATAGTATATTACAACTTATTTTATTACTACTACTATTATCACAAATATTATTATCACTATTATCACTATTGTATAACAGAAATGATTATCAATATAGTTACCATTATTATTATAACCTTTATTAATATTATTGTTATTATTGTTATTATTATTACTGTTATTATTATTTATTATTATATATCTATTATCTTATTATTATTATTATTATTATTATTATTATTATTATTATTATTATTATTATTATTATTATTATTATTATTATTATTATTATTATTATATATTATTATTATTATTATTATTATTATTATTATTATTATTATTATTATTATTATTATTATTATTATTATTATTACAATACTTGAAATAAATATCATCATTGCTATTATTATTACTAGAATTGTTGTAGCAAACTTCATAATTAACAACTTTGTTATTGTTGCTTGCATGATCAATATATCTAGATTTCCGTTACTTTAGAAGTAACCTATCCAACATATAATTATTAAATCTATATGTACTAAACTTTTAGGGCTCAAAGAAAACGGAGTGTTTTCCCCTAGCAGCCCCTTTTCAGAGAACTGGACGTTATTGTTATTATTATTATTATTATTATTATTATTATTATTATTATTATTATTATTATTATTATTATTATTATTATTATTACCTATTATTTTTATTACTGTATATAACAGTATAGGACCTTTTTGTATGTAATAGTTCAAACTTTTAAATGTTCTTTTTTCTGAATAAACTGTTGGAATTGAATATTATTATTACTATTATTATTATTATTATTATTATTATTATTATTATTATTATTATTATTATTATTATTTATTATTATTATTATTATTATTATTATTATTAGTATTTAGTAGTAGTTTTATTATTTTTTTTTATTTTATTTATTATTATTAACATTATCAAATATTATTATTATTGTTATTATTATTATTATTATTATTATTATCACATAACGTATAAAAATTATATATTATTATATAATTATCACACATTAACCCCCACATATTTTACTGTCTCTCTGTATATGGAACATCATCCAAAACAAAAAAAATTAAATTATAGCAATGTAAAAACGAATAACATATTTTTATAGTCTTACACCACCTTTACTCCTAAGGGATACACATAAAGTAAAAAACAATAACATTCAAATTCCTAAAAATAGGAATCAAAACACTCAAACTGAGAGAGGAATAATCTTACGAAATAACACGGACCTAAAAAACCCCTTTCTTCAGACTTACTAAAGCACGACAAGCAGTAAGCTACACCTCTATCACACTATATAATAACTTCCCATATGATATAAAAAATGAAAGATCACTAAAATTATATGAGGACAAAATTAAAAAAATATTCATAAATTCGCATTGATAAATTATTATTATTATTATTATTATTATTATTATTATTATTATTATTATTATTATTATTATTATTATTATTATTATTATTATTATTATTATTATTATTATTATTATTATTATTATTATTATATTATTATTATTATTATTATTATTATTATTATTATTATTATTATTATTATTACTATTATTATTGAAACTATTATCATTATGTAATTATTATCAATATTATTATTATTAATATTATTATTATCATTATTATTATTTTTGTTATTATTACTAATATTATTATTAATATTATTATTGTTATTATTGTTATTATTATGATTATTATTATTATTATCAAAATTAGATATTCTTACTAAATATTATTTTCCTCATTGCAATCAATAGTATGATTATTATCACTGGTACTGCCACTCTTTCATTATTATTATTATTATTATTATTATTATTATTATTATTATTATTATTATTATTATTATTATTATTATATTATTATTATTATTATTATTATTATTATTAGTTATTATTATTATTATTATTATTATTATTATTATTATTATTATTATTATTATTATTATTATTATTATTATTATTATTATTATTATTATTATTATTATTATTATTATTATTATTATTATTATTATTATTATTATTATTATTATTATTATTATTATTATAATAATTATCATTGTTATTTTTATTATCATTGAAATCTTTTATTATAAATAGCAGTAATCGCAGTGGTGTTTTCGTATTTTACAACTACTGCTATCATTCTTATTTTAGTATTTTTATCCCATATGTAAGTATTATTATTATTATTATTATTATTATTATTATTATTATTATTATTATTATTATTATTATTATTATTATCATCATTACTATTATTTTGTTATTGAAATTTCTTATAAATGGCAGTAATCACAGTGGTGTTTTAGTATTTTGCTACTAATATTATCATCCCTATTTTAGTATTTTCATCACATATGCAATTATTATTACAAATATTTTAATTATTATTATTCTATTTATTTTCATTATTGTTATTATTATTATCTTAACTGTAAATATGCATAATTTAAATAATAATGACGTTAATTATTTTAACTCTTTATTATTAATTATTATTATTATATTATTATTATTATTATTATTATTATTATTATTATTATTATTATTATTATTATTATTATTATTATTATTATTATTATTATTATTACTACTATTATTTTTACTATTATTATTATTTTCAACATCATCTTCGCTACTATAGTTCATGATCTTGGTTCATCTAAGCTCATATAAAGCATAATTGCTTGTTTTAAAATTGAAACGTTTGAACCATCCAAACGAAAGAGACCAAATTTTGCATCTTGCATGACCGTCAAAGAGGACTTGAGCATCCGTTTTCTGAACAAGAGGGATTAGTTTTCGGAGATGAAATCAAAGGTCTGTTGGAGTTACTGGGCCTGCAGCACAATCCTGAAGAATGGCGTGTAATTATTAATTTCTCAAAGACGAGCTTGAAAGCAGCGTTGCTTCACAATATGAAAAAATACCCATCAGTTCATGAAGCCCGTGAAACTGATATGGTAGAATCAAATGAAAACATGAAACTTCAGCTATTCTTCATACAATATGAAAAGAATTCTTTGAAAAATTATTGAGATTTAAAATTATATACCTCATACTTGGAGAACAAGAAGGATATTAAATTCTGCTGCTTCTTAAGCAAGAAGGATACTCGAAATATAGGGAATCACTGTATTTAAAAATAGTCACTTATTTCTTTACGGAAAAATATCTTTTAACAACCACTTGTCTGATCTGAAAGCACCTTACGGCCCATTTGCACATACAACAAAAGAGTTCTTTTAAAAATAATGTGAGAAGTTGATCATAATTAAGATGCATTTCTATTTCTCAGTGAAACTTTTGAGAATATCAAAATAAATTTTAACTAAAATTTCAAGATAAATGACATTTAAAATAAAATCGGTAACAGTAACTATGGCAGCAAGTATAATTAGAACAATTATAAATAATATTACAATTAAAATTTCGACTACAGAAACAACCACAAATATGAACACAAAAAACACAAGATTTACCGATTTTAAAAAGCGCTAAACTTTTAGTTAGATTTTACAACAAGAGAGCAATTATAAAATATTATCAACTTTTCCTTCCCACGCCCACCACACTTGCACATATAACCACACAAACACCTACACACAAACACACACACACACACAAAATGGTAAGCTTCGTTTTCAGTGACTTTCAGTGTGAAAACAATTAATTAAAGTAGAGTTTTTGAGTCTCAACACTATATATATATATATATATATATATATATATATATATATATATATATATATATATATATATATATATATATATATATATATATATATATATATATTGAGCGGTATATTGTCGATCAATGCAATTGCATGCAATGTTGCATGCAACATTGCAATTGCAGGCAATGTTGCTTGCAACATTGCAATGTTGCATGCAATATTGCAAAAAAAAATTTAATTAAAAAAAATAATTAAAAAATTAATTAATTAATTTAAAAAAATTTAATTAATAAAAAATAAATAAATAAATTAAATAATATATATATATATATATATATATATATATATATATATATATATATATATATATATATATATATATATATATATATATATATATATATATAAATCTTGTCACCCGCGTCACCACCCTTTGGGGGGATCGCTGAGCCCACCCGAGCCCGCCCGCTCCCGCGCCCGCCCGCGTGCTAAAAAAAATTCCGCCAACCGGAAACTTGCCCGGGGAATTATTATTATTATTATTATTATTATTATTATTATTATTATTATTATTATTATTATTATTATTTTTCTTTTGTTTTTTTGTATTTATATTCATCATCATCTTTATTATTATGTCATTCTAATTAATTTTTAAAAAACATTGACTTCTATCCGGCTGAGACACTTTCCATGAAGTGTAGAGACCATGTTTACGGTTCAGCGACTGCTTCACAACTGATAAATTCTTTCGTTGTTCAGAGATAGAGGAAAACAAAATAAGCCTAACCGCCAGGTGTTTACCCTGAGGCTAATCAGGTGTTCAACCGTTTTTTAGGCCTAAGTTAAGCCTAACCGCCAGATGTTTACCCTAAGGCTAATCAGGTGTTCAACCTTAATTTAGGCCTAAGTTAAGCCTAACCGCCAGGTGTTTACCCTGAGGCTAATCAGGTGGTTTAACAAAAGAAAATAACCTTTTCTTTCTTCATTGTACGTAAGCTAAAAATACTTATTTCTATTGTTATAAAAGTTTGAAAATGTCACTTCTTTTAATGAAGAACATAATTAATTGGTCTTCCTTTAGCTTGGTAACACCAATTCTACTTCTCAAAAAATAGTATAAGTTAAAATGTAAACAACACCTGTTACCCTGAGGCTAATCAGGTGTTCAACCTTTTTTTAGGCCTAAGAAAATAAAATAAAAATAAAAATATTATATATATATATATATATATATATATATATATATATATATATATATATATATATATATATATATATATATATATATATATATACATCAACACAGGTACATGTATATTACCACATCACATCCTATAGCCCCCCCCCCTACACAAGGAACCATTCATCCAGCCGTTCAACAGGGGTACGCACCCTCCATACCGAGGCAACTTGTTAAAAAATACAGCACACAGGATGTTTCACTTGGGGATATTTTAAATAAATAATAAAAAATAATAAATAATAACAGTAATAGAAAATAAAAAATAATTAAATAAAACTAAAACTAAAAAAATGAATAAAAAATAAAAATAAAAATAAAAATTAAAAATAAAATAAAAATAAAATATAAAAAATATTTTAAAAAAAAATATATATATAAAACAAAATAAAAAATAAAGTTAAAGATGAAAATAAAAAATAAAATAAAAATAAAAAAGAAATATAAAAAGGAAAAATATAAAATAAAGTTAAAGATGGAAATAAATACATATAATGGCGTGAGGGTACCCCATAACTTGACCTCTATCCAGCATCCCCAGCTCAGCATCAGCATTCCTCAGGAAATAAAAGAATTATAAAGTTAGTAATAGTTATTCATATATAGCTATATACCAATGTTGATGAAATAAATAATATATATATATATATATATATATATATATATATATATATATATATATATATATATATATATATATATATATATATATATATATATATATATATATATATATGGATAAGGGTGCGGGGTCTCCCGTCACTCTACCTTACGATTCCCATATCCCTCCATCACTATTAAGAACACACATACATACACACACACACACACACACACACACACACACACACACATGATGTTTCCATAGTAACTGTTTTTAGTTTTTTTCACTAAATAAATAAATTTCACTATATATTATTTTATATTATTATTATTTTCATTAGTATTAGTATTACTACTATTGTTATTATTATTATATAACAGATTGTTAAACACATATATGAATATCTACACGCGCGCGCACACACACACACACACACATATACCCACATACTCAATCATTATTATTATTATGTTATACGTAATAGTAACAGTAGTAGTATTTCATACCCTAAGCCCTTAAGATATCTTACTTAGCAGCATGAGGTAGGTAAGCTATAAAAGCTTGTAAAGGCCGATGCATACACACACACACATACATACACACACACACACACACACAAACAAACATGAACACATTTATGGATCGTTTTAAAATATAAGTTTATTTTAACATGAATATTTTTAAAATATATTAATAAAATCTATTTGCGTTTTAGTTTTAAAATAATTAAGAAAATTAAAAGAAGAAAAACTTTTTCACTAAACATTTTTAACAAACTTCATTAAATATTAAATAAAAATTATAAAAATAACATTTTCAAAAACATTTCATTCATATAAACTATATACTTTATATACTTAATAAGTATATGAACATAATGTAACATGGAATTTCTTTAAAACAAATGTATTCGTATAGCCTGTAATATATATTTTTACAATATAATATAACATTTTTACTTACGACAATATTTCACTAAGACCAACCGAGTCCATCTAAGCTCCACGACAGCAAAATCCATACTAATAATATTCCACCAATTATCATTAGACATTAGCACAAAAGAAGTATAAGCCCCGCCCCTTTTTCATATTCATCCAACCACCAGAGGGCGTAATCATAAAACATTACACAAGGTTAAGACCGGTATACCTTTCTACATAGGCCAGGTAAATTTCGGCTAACCTGTTTACCTATTTCGACATTGATTGATGAAAATATAAGCCCATCCTAATAAATTCAGCTTTCCAGGTAATTAGAACTGAACCTTTTTGCCTTTTTCTTGACAATGACGAATGATCCGAACCCGCACTAACACACGTCATAACTTTTCCTTCATTTTATTATTTATTTTCAACCATATGGACTTATATATTAGTTCCCATTACAATTTTTCCATATCAAGAGCCGACATACTTAGCCCCGAAAGATGTTAAATTCCGTATTTCCTCATAAGCTAAATACCCTTTATCCTGTTTGCCCTGAATATTTAGCCGATTTCTCTTGATAAAGACCGAATCCTCATCAGCACTCATCGTAATTCAAACTCCATATACACATTTCATTCATTGAACATACTTTTACATGGCCAATACAAACAGGCCTACTAAGATTTCTAACAGAATCAAACATAAGAATACCCAAATCTATCAATATCGAGGGCAGGAAAACTAATAACTTATTCATTTACCTTCGCATGGAACCAATATGCAATATAACTAACTCGTAAAAACTTTATATTTTCACACTTCAACTATTTTCTTATGGTTCTATATACACTATCTTGCTTAAGATACCAATATATTAACAATACATACATTCATACCAGGGTTTCGGACAACATCCTTACTAACAAGGGCCATAAATGCTCCTTCATTTTATTATTATCATTAATTTTCACACGTATGAACTTATATATTAGACAGATTCAAACATAAGAATACCCAAATCAACCAATATCGAGGGTAGAAAAAACTAATAACTTATTCATTTACCTTTGATTGGCCCCAATATTCAATAAAACTAACTCGGAAAAAACTTTATATTTTCACACTTCAACTATTTTCTTATGACTCTTTATACACTATCATGCCTAAGGTACCAATACAACACAAACATTCATAATAAGGACTCGGACAACATCAAACATTGGATTTCTCGAATTTAGCAATCCTAGTCAACATATAAGGTACGTTTTCAATATCGAGGTTAAGCTAACTAATAACTTATTCATTTACTTTTGAATGATACCAATATTCAATATAACTAAGTTTTACAAACTTTACATTATTAAAGCTCATTACGGCTGACCCAAATCAAAAGCCGACATGCGTTTCACCGAAAGATAGCAAACTCCATAATCAGTACATGTTAAATCTCCTTTATGCCATTTCCCCCTCATATTCTACTTATCTTACCCTAGAAAGACCGAATCCTTACCAACACTCGTCATAACTTTTACTTCATTTTTATTATTATTATTAATTTTCACCCATATGAACTTATATATTAAACCCCAGCACACACGGTCCAAATCAAGAGCCGACATACTTAACACCGAAAGATGGTAAACTCTATATTTTTTCATATGCTAAATCCCCTTTAGCATGCTTTTACTGAATATTTTGCAGATCTCATGATAAAAACCCATTCCTCACCAGCACTCGTCGTAACGCTTCCTTCATATATACATTTCATTTATTGAGCATACTTTTACTTGGACAATACAAGCCCTCATACTAAGATTTCTAACAGCGTCAAACATAAGAATACCTGAATTTCCCAATTCTATTTAACATAAGAATACCCGATTTTTCACATCTAGTTAACATATATGCAGCATTATCAATAACGAGGCTATGCATACTAATAACTTATACATTTACTTTCGAATGATGCAAACATTCAATATAACTAACCCGTAAAAACTTTGTACTTTCACACTTCATCTATTTTCTTGAGAGTCTTCATAAACTATCTACTTCAGAGGTCAATTCATTAACAATACTTGTATTCATACTATGGTTTCAGACAGCAACCGTAGTAACATGTGCCATTACTTCTCCCTCATTTTATTATTATCATTAATTTTCATCCTATGTGAATTTATATATTAGATCCCATTACACTCGGTCCTAATCAAGAACCGACATACATATCACCGAAAGATAGTAAATTCCATAATCAGTACATGTTAAATCTCCTTTATTCCATCTTCCCCGCATATTCCACTTATCTCCACCGAGAAAGACCGAATCCCTACCAACACTCGTCATAATTCATCAACCATATATACATCTCATTTATTTAACATACTTTTACTCAGGTAAAACAAACACCCATACTAATTACTAAGGTTTTCTAACAACATCAAACATAAGAATACCCAATTCTATCAATATAACTAACTCGTAAAAACTTTGCATTTTCACACTTCATCTACTCTCTTATGAGTCTTCATAAACTAACACGCTTTAGATGTCTGCATATCGACAATACAAGTATTCATACTAGGGCTTCGGCCAGCATCAAACATAGGAATTCTCAAATTTAGCAATTCTAGTCAACATACACTCAGCATCATCAATATTGAGGTTAAGCAAACTAATAACTTATTCATTGACTTTCGAATGGTACCAACATTCAGTATAACTATATCGTATAAACTTTTATATCTGTCACACGTCGTCTATTTTCTTAAAGTCTGACTCTTTTACAAACTATCTTACACTGTTTAGAACTTCGAATATTTATTTTATTAACATTTTCATTTAAAATATTTAATTTTACTTTTTTTATTTCATCAAACATCCGATATAACATGATGCGTACACACATGCCAACGTAAGGTATCTTCAGAAAACACAAGCAATTAACGAAA
>SEYY01013319.1:15000-17679 GCA_009176605.1 Armadillidium nasatum
CTATGATGAATAAAAAATGTTGACACTCTCTGTCGATGTTTTTTACGATTCGATGATCGTTCGAATTGAGAAAGAGATTCGCTTTTTTTTTATTGTAGGTGGCTCGTAGGGCAAATTGTTTCTATTTTTAGAGATCTTTCTTTCTTTATATTAAGAACAAAAAATCTTTTACTACGATGAAATAAAGCGAGCATTTTGTATTCGACGTATTAATGTTACTAAATAATAATAAAAGGATAATAATGATAATAATAATAATAATAATGATAATAATAATAATAATAATAATATAATAATAATAATAATAATAATAATAATAATAATAATAATAATAATAATAATAATAATAATAATAATAATAATAATAATAATAATAATAATAAGAATATTAATAATAATAATAATAATAATAATAATAATAATAATAATAATAATAATAATAATAATAATAATAATAATAATAATAGATAATAATAATAATAAATAATAATAATAATAATAATAATAATAATAATTAAAATAATAATATTAAAAAAAGATAATTCACAATCCAATTCACAAACCTTTATTCAGGAAATGGTAGTACATTTACAGGTTTAAAGTTTAAAAGTAGATAGCATGCTATTAAATTCAATAATAATCTTAATAATAATAATATTGTGAACTGTCCAGTTCTTTGAAGAGGGGCTGCTAGGGAAAACACTGAGGTTTCTTTAAGCCGCAATGTTTAATTCATATTAATATATATATATATATATATATATATATATATATATATATATATATATATATATATATATATATATATATATATATATATATATATATTGTCATGATAGGTTTACTTCTAGAGTAATAAAACTCTAGAAATATTGATCAAGAAAGTAACAATAACAGAAGACGTTACTTATGATGTTTACTTCGATAATAATAATATATAATAATAATAATAATAATAATAATAATAATAATAATAATAATAATAATAATAATAGCATGATGATATTTACTTAAAAATAATAATAATAATAATAATAATAATATAATAATAATAATAATAATAATAAATAATAATTTTTTTTTTTTTTTTTTTTTTTTAGTAATATAATAATAAAATAATTGTAATATAATAATAACAACAATAATAATAAAATTTTAATAACAATGATAATATCAGGAAGATAATGCTGATAATAATAATGAGTAAAAACAATTATAGTAATGATAATGCTTTTACTACTACTACTACTGCTACTACTACTACTACTACTACTACTAATAATAATAATAATGAATAATAATGATTACTATAAAAATATTAACAAATGGGATGAAAATGCCAAAATATGAATGATAGCATTATTAGTAAAATACTAAAATACCACTGCGATTACTGACATTTATAATAAAAGATTTCAACAATAGTTATAATAATCAAAATAGTAATGATAATAATAATAATAATAACAATAAGTCATAATTATTAACATCATTATTATTCTGATTATGAATATTTACAGATAAGGCAATAACTAATAATCAAACTAATAATAATAATAATAATAATAATAATAATAATAATAATAATAATAATAATAATAATAATAATCGTTACATATGGGTTAAAATATAAAGTAAGAGTGAAGCAGTAGTAGAAAAATAATAAAACACCAGTGCCAATACTTCTATTTATAATAAATATTTCAATAATAATATAATAATAATAATAATAATAATAAATAAAATATTTTTTTTTTTTTTTAATTTTTAATAATAATAATAATATTATAATTGCAATAATGGAAATATATTAGTGAATACTGTAGAATATCTTATTTTAATAATAATAATAATAATAATAATAATAATAATAATATAATAATAATAATAATAATAATAATTGTAATTATGAATAATAATCAAAATAATAATAGTACTAGTGATAAAAAATAATAACAGTGTAATAATAATATAATAATAATAATAATAATATAATGAAAATAAAATAATAATAATATATAACAATAATACTATAATAATATATATTAATGATAATAACAATAATAATAATAATAAAATAAATAATAATAATAATAATAATAATAATAATAATAATAATAATAATAATGGATCAAAACGAATTTATGTACAAATTTTTAATTTTGCGTGATCGCATATGATTCTGTTGATCTTTTATTTTTAATATCGTCTGGGAGATTATTATATAGTATGGTGGAGGTGTACTTACTACTTGTCGTGCTTTAGTGAGTCTGCAGAAATTTTTTTACATCTCTGCTGCCGCTGAGTATTTATGATTCGTTTTTGCATTGTTATGATTTGAAGTGTTTGTTTTGGGTGCTGTTCCATATACAGAGAGACAGTAATAATAATAATAATAATAATAATAATAATAATAATATAATAATAATAATAATAATGATAATAATAATAATTATAATAATAATGGCAAACGAGACTTTTCAAATTATTTTTTACATTATATATATTTTTTAAATTGTCCCATTTATTTATTTGAGTTAATTATGAATTAAATATTAAGTATTAATTAATTAAATTATTAGTATTAAATTACAATATTAGTTAAATTATTATTTATGTTATAGTTATTATTGTTATTTATAATTATTATAATTGTTATTGTTATTATTATTATTATTA
>SEYY01013320.1:0-12500 GCA_009176605.1 Armadillidium nasatum
TTAGCCATTTCTTAGTGTTTGTAGGAATGTTGGATTGGAGGATTTTATGGATAAGATTATGTTTCGGGACAGTATCGAAGGCTTTGTTTATGTCAATTGCTATTAGTATAGTTTTGTGATAAGGCTTATGGTTTAGTCCGTTTATTATAGGTTGGATGATGTTGGTAAGTGCAGTGGTAGTGGAGTGGTTGGGTTTGAACCCGTGTTGGAAGTTTTGTTGTGGGATGAATTGGAGGATAGAATTTAGGATTAGTTTTTCAAGAAGTTTTGAGATGGTGGATAATAGGGAGATTGGGCGGTAGGAGGAGGGGTTTGAAGGGTCTTTGCCCGGTTTTAGTTTAGGGATGATTAATGCTTTTTTCCATTGGGGGGGGGGATATAGTTGAGTTGGATGGATTTGTTGAAGATGGAGGTTATGTATGTGATTGTGTGGTAGGATAGGTGTTTTAGGTGAATATTTGATATGTTGTCTGGTCCTGTTGCTGGAGAGTTTTTGATAGTTTTAATGGTGTTTTGAGTGATTGTGGGTGTGATGGCGTTTAAGTTGTTTTGGTTGTTGCGTAGCTTTTTCAGTTTTCTTATTATTTTCCTGTTTTGTGGGTGGGTAGGTAAGCTACTTTGCTTAGCGAAGTGTGTGGCCAGTAGGTTGATGTGTTGTTTGGGAGTTAATGGGGTTGTTGTGTAGTGGGATTGGTTGGAGTTTCGTGAGTGTGAAGTGGGTTGTTTTTTGCGTTGTGGATTGTGTGGATTGTTTTCCAGACTCTTTTGCTGTTTGTGTTGTCCAAGTTTTTGATGAGGAAGTTTTGGTAGTTGTTGGTTGTGTGAGTTTTTATTAGGGTCGATATTTGATTCTTTAGTGTTTCTATTTGTGTTTTGGTGAGTTGTGTGGGGTTGTTTTGGCGTTTTAGTGCGTTCCTTTGTTTTATGAGAGAAGTGATTTCGGGGGAGAGGTTAGGTTTGTATTTTTTAATGTGGCCTTTTGGATGTAGATATATATATATATATATATATATATATTAGTGATGGATCGGATGTCATATTTTCTAATTTGCGGATGCGGATGCGGATGCGGATCTCGAATTTTGGAGAAGTGCGGATGCGGATGTTGAATTTTTGAAAGTGCGGATGCGGATGCGGATGTTGAATTTCCGAAAGTGCGGATGCGGATGTTGAATTTTCGAAAATGCGGATGCGGATGTTGATTTTGTGCGGATGCCATCACTAATCTAAGATTAATTGATGCAGTTAAAGCTAATAACTATTTACAAACTTTTAATTCTGAAATTCAAAAAATAAGGGATGAATATATTAATATTTCGTTTCCTTCTGAACCAAAAAGAAGAAAATTTAACACTGATAGATCAATTGCTGCAAAAGAGGTTTGTGACGTTATTTTGATTCAATGTAGAGAGAGGTTTAGCTTCACTAAACATCTGGAAGCTAGTAAACTTCTTCTAATAGACAATTTCCATGAATATATGAAACATTTTACGAGCGATGCACTCGATCAAGCTGTTGCTGCTTACCCGATGTTGGAAAAAGAAAACCTGAGAACAGAACTCTCCGTGTTTTATTCAAGAACAGATATGCACCACTCAAGAACCCTTATTGCAATGTTAGACATGGTAAGCGATGAAAATTTAGGATCAACATTTTCAAATATCACCAGACTACTACAAATTTTAATTACAACTCCGATGACGACGTCTGAAGCAGAAAGATGTTTCTCGACTTTGAAGAGAATAAAAACTTTTTTACGTAGTACCATGTGCAACGAGAGATTGAATGCATTAACGATGCTTTCAATAGAGAGTGAAATGGTCTGTAAAATACCAGATTTCAATGAAAAAGTAATTGAAAACTTTTCGACATCTAAAACTCGAAGAACTAATCTTATTTTTAAATAAGAAAATCAGCAAGATTTCCAAGAACTAATCTTATTTTTAAATAAGAATATCTGCAAGCTTTCCAGAATAAGTAAGGTACGTTTAAAATTTTATATATATATATATATATATATATATATATATATATATATATATATATATATATATATATATATATATATATATATATATATATATATATATATATATATATAATAAGCTTGCAGCCCCTCCTTACCAAGTTTACACGAGCCGCCACTGCTTCTAAGGACCCCTTCCATGGAAGCAATAATCATTCCACGGGAAATCGAAGAAGTACGATCGCAAGTCCGACAAGATTGCCCCACCGAAGTGCCACAAACGTTTCCTTTCAATAGAAAGGAAGACTTGAAAAGATAGAAGAGGATACAGAGATAAGATGGTGATCGGAGGAACCCAAGAGGAGAAGGAGGAAAGAGCTTAACAGTATAAAGAGAAGGATTAGAAGTTAGGAAAAGGTCTAGAATGTTGGGTTCATCTCTATGACGATCAGGAATACGAGTAGGGAGCTGCACCAACTGCTCAAGGTCGTTTTGGATAGCGAAATGGAAGGCACGCTTCACTATCTGTATCATGAGAACTAGAAGAAAGCCATTGGCGGTAGTGAACATTAAAATCACCTAATATGATGATTTCAGAGAAAGGAGAAGAGAATGTGCTCCATTTTGGAGTTTAAATAGTCGAAGAATTTAGGATAGTCAGTAGAATTAGGAGATAAATAAACAAAACAAATAAATTTAGTCGTAGAATGATAAGAGAGCCTAACCCATAAGGTTAAACTTAATAGAAATATTCTTACTATAATTGAAGCTACATTCCCACAATGCCTGTTTATTCTTATAAATTATAACTCCCTCTCAATTTTTTATTTATTTATTTAAGTGTGCCAGCTGTAATGTGACGTATATAGGACAAACTGGTTTACAATTAAAAGTGAGGACTGATAAACATACAGAAGTTTCCAGTACACTGTGCCATAAAAGACCATGGAGATACCCACCCTTTTTTATTTTCTTATTTCTCTACCCTTCAACATGCGTCTTCCCTTCTTGATTGTAACATATTGGAGTTTTATATATAGAAACTCATTGCCCATCCTTAATTGATTAAGCTTCTTCTACCGTCCTTTTCACTAAATAATGAAGTCTTTTTTTTCACAAAATAGTCCAGCCTTTTTACTTTTATTTATGTTATTTCAATATCAATATTATTAACTTATTTTTTTGAATTTTATTGCAATTATTATTACTTTAAATATCTTGAGACATGGTTAATGAATTTATGTTTTGATTATACATTTTAAAACAGAAATTTGTAAAATTTAGTTTTTGCTGAGGACGCACCGAGATATGGTGTGAAAGGTTCACAGTGCATTAAATAAGTATGTGGAAACCCATAGTATTGGCTTTAACCTTTCTAATTTGATTAAGGCTCACTAGGAAAGAAGCTATCTCAAATATATATATATATATATATATATATATATATATATATATATATATATATATATATATATATATATATATATATATATATATATATATATATATATATATATATATATATTAGTGATGGCATACATTTGCATACTCATCAAAATAGTCCAACCTTCATCAGCATCCGCACTTTCAAAAATTCAACATCCGAATCTGCACTGATGAAAGTTCTATATCAGCCTTCACATCCGCATCTTGCACTTCACCAAAATTTTACATCCGATTCCAAATATAAAAATATAACATCCGATATCATATATATATATATATATATATATATATATATATATAATATATATATATATATATATATATATATATATATATATATATATATATATATATATTATATATAATTTAATTTAGTATATAAGAAACATTTTCTCAAAAAGGTCACTTATTTTTATAGATATAACTGAATAAAATAAAAAACAACAAAATAAAAACTGTAACAGCATATATTAAAATAAACTCAAATTTTTTCCATTTAGAACTAATTGAAAATTTGCTTACCATATACTGAACGATCTACATCCTCATTTCTTCTGAAGTCATAACCCCACCAGCCCGGCTGAAATATATATATATATATATATATATATATATATATATATATATATATATATATATATATATATATATATATATATATATATATATATATATATATATATATATATATATATATATCCCAAGAAATTTTTGGGGTAAGGGAATCAAAAATATTTTTTCCTTTTATAAAAATTTAGCTTCAAAACAATTTTTCTTATTGATCAAAACTTTAATTAAATAAAAAAAGTTTTCATACAAAGTTCTTTACTTTTTTTTTTTTTATTATTTAACATTGTCAGTGTTCTGGCCAACTAAACTTCCATCTTTATATATATATATATATATATATATATATATATATATATATATATATATATATATATATATATATATATATATATATATATATATATATATATATATATATATATATATATAGCAAACAATGTCCCAACAAAAAAGTTACAAAAAATATCAATGTAATTTTTTTCAACAATTTTCTTTTCAGAAGTGTGTAATATGGCATTTCTGCAATGAAATTTGTTCACATTTCATAGGACATTTTTTGCAGTACCGGTGGCTCTAGCCATATCATTTTCAAGATCAGGCCTCCTCCTACTGGATCTTTCTTTAAAGAATTGAAAATTTTTACCCAACAATCTGAATATTCCATGCAGAATATTCCATTTATTAACTTTAAAATTTTATTTAGTTTTAATTTCTAAATACCTAGGAAATAATGGCATACAACTATACATATATACAAAAATAAATATGCAATTGTGAGATTTCTACATATTTACTGATAAATCTTTAAACAAATCTTTTAATATTTACAATGGATTAAATATTTTAAATTTATATATCTTTATATTTTTTATAAATTTTCTTGCAGTAATGTGCTTTGCAAAATTTTGCATGAATTTTTCTTTAAACATGATGCAATTTACTATTTATATGTATCAAAACTATTACAGTGAAAAAATATACATGAAAAATACATCAAAATGTATTAGATATTAATTTAAGCGGCAGATTATGTTAAACACAATACTGAAATTAAAGATATGTTATAATTACATTTTATAATTTACATTCCCTACTCTAAAGGAGAAAAAAAATGGTAGCTATGGAAAAGCAACTATCTCTGGAAGAAAGTTTCATCTCAAAAAAAAAAATTTGGGATATAAATGATTCAAAAGCTCAGGCCTTACATGAGAAGATAGGATTGATGATGGCTCTTGACAACCAACCATTCAATTTAGTGGAGCAAGAAGGCTTCATTGTATTAATAGCACACCTACAACCTAGATATTTAATACCAAATAGAGCTTATTTTTATGAAAAAAAAATCATATCATACCTAAAATGCATGAGAAAATCAAGGAAATTATAATGGGCAAATTGGAAGAAAGAAGTACATCAGTTTCACTTCTGATATCTGGACATGTGCTTCATCAAATTGACATGAGTTGCTTTTCTATATACATTAAATTCTATGAAGCCTGTGTTTGAAACATTTAACGTAACAACTAAATATGACAATTTATTATTTTGCTTTTTTTTAACGTTAAATGTTTCAAACGCTGGTTTCATAGAATTTAATGCATATAGAAAGGCAACTCATGTCAATTCGTATGTCCATTGGTTCTCGTCTCATTCATCATATGTCAAAAGGGTAGTTTTTGGACAGTTTCTGTGCTTTGCGAATATGTAGCCCACATTTTTTGGATTACAACTGGAACTTTATTAAGAAAAATTTTCTAATCTTTGAAATATCCAATGTATATAATAAGAAGGGCATTAAAGGGAGGCGAAGAGAAAGTTTTATGCTCCAAGGAAGAAAGAATCTTTTAATATGAAGAATGTTTTAGTTTATCCTGGTAATATGAACGATATTAAAGAGTTTAAAAGATATGTTTCTAAGGGCGTAAATTTAGTTCAATCTGTACCTTGTACATTAAAAAAGATTCTGAAACCTATATTAAAAGAAAAAAATGAAAATATGGGTGTTTATAAAATAAAATGTATAAATTGTAATAAAATATATGTAGGAGAGACGACAGATTTTAATAGACGTAAATATCAACATTCCTACAGTCTTAGAATAGATGATCAGAATTCAGCCTTAACACATCACAGAAGAACTGAGAATCATCTTATAAACATGAGTGATTTTTCTTCAATTGCAATTGTTCAAGATAACATTTCAAGAAAATTATTAGAATCATTCATTATTAATAATACAGACAACATTAATAATAGCAGAGGAACCTTTTACTTGGACTCAATATCAAATAATATTTTAAAAGATGTTCCAGCATTTAAAAAGATACTTTTGACTGGTTTCGGATTAGTTTTTTTGACATAGTTGCCAGTTTTTTTTTTGTTTTGTTTTTTTTATATATAGCTTGCTTCTTGCTCATTGTTTCTTAATTCTCTTAATCGATTCACTTGAACAAGGAACTTATGGTTATGGCTTCGAAGGCTAGTGTTCACTCTTTTAGTTTTTAATTGTTTTAATTAGGTTTAAAATTATTTATTTTTTTTTGTTTTTTAATTTTTTTTTTTTTTTTTTTTTTTTTTTTTTATATATATTTTATATATATTTTTAATTTATTATATATATATATATATATATATATATATATATATATATATATATATATATATATATATATATATATATATATATATATATATATATATATATATATATATATATATATATATATATATATATATTATACAAATTACATTTGTAATGTTTTATTTCTCCTGACACACATTATTTTAAGATAAAAATTACACATGATAAAATGAAATATATTAATCCCAATAATACATAATTTCCTCTTCAATGGCAATTCCCAGATATTCAAACTAGTTCAATTGGTCATATATTTTTGTCATTATCATATAGTAAATACTTTTGGATTTCTTCATCTTCACTCTGTTTATTAATATAATGATTAATTATTAATTAATAAATTTTTTTTTTTTTTTTGGTAACATTGCATTTTAATTTAAATAACCCATTTTATGCTTCATCTCAAACTAGAACAATTTTGTGTAGGTTTTCAACTAGTTCTTCATCTAAGCCATGTCACCAGCATAACTAACAATGATATGATCTCTCTTCTTATAACTACTTTTGCAACAGCCAACTGACAAATATCAAAATAATATCAGTAATAGCAAATACACTTTAAATTTTTTATAACTGTGAACTATGAATAATTGTAATTCATTAATTTCATTAACTTTATTCGAAGTTAAAATGAATTAAATATATTTAGCATAAACAACATAACTAAATAAATCAAAAAGATATTTTCTACTTACATTAACCAATCACCATTGATAATATGTTAGTAGGCTGTAAGTCACAAATGAAAAACATGCCCTGTTAAATTTCAAATGAAACAAAACATTACAAAGATTAGACAAAATTGCAAAAGTACATTTGAGCAGACACTGATATTAGTTACAATATATAATTTAAAATATAAAATTACGGAATCACTTACAAGAGACAAGAGTTAAAGTAACATTTTCTTCACATGCATCAAATACAAAATAAAATTTAGGAAATTAATTAATTTTTCCATTCCAATAATAAGAAGCAAAATAAAGTCCTCCATTTCTGTTACAACAGTAATTTATTTATTATGCGTCTATTATCCATTTAAAAGAAAAAAATAAATTTTATCTTTAAAAAAAACCTACTCTCCCATAGCATGTGTGACTATAATAATCAATTCTGCCTGTCCAATAACCAAAATGAGAATCAAATCCTCGACTTAATGGTGTGTAAGTTCTTTTAAAATGTCCTAGATGCCATTTACCAACTACTCTATTTATGTAGCCTACTTTGCTTAGATATTCAGGTAAGAGTCTAAAATTCAATGGCAAGCCAAGTGGTTCTGAAGCCGAAATAACTCCATGTTGAAGTCCTATAACAAATAAAAAAAAAAATATCAATTCAAAACCTAAAGTTCTATTTCCATCAACTGAAATCATTCTTTTAATGAAAAAATTAACATTTCCATGTAATAAAAGTAGTAATCTTTGTTAATATGTTAATTTTGCAGTAAGTACTGTGTAGAACTTTGCTTTAAAGTAGGAGAGATTGAGTTGCATGTAAGGATAACAAAAGCCATTTTAAGTATATTGTTACCATGCAAGCAGACAATGTATCTACCCCTTCCATTGCTGTGTGGCTGTAGTAATCTTTAGAACCAGTCCAATAACCAAAATGAGAGCTAAATCCTCTAAATGTTGGTGTATAGTTTTTCAAAAACATCCCTAAATGCCATTTGCCAACTATATGTGACTTATACTCAAACTTGTTTAAATATTGGGGCAATATTTGAAATTTAAGAGGAAGACCAAATGGCTGTGGCGCCATTATTACATCATGATTTAATCCTAAAATATATATATATATATATATATATATATATATATATATATATATATATATATATATATATATATATATATATATATATATATTGTTCTCTTAGTGAGAGGTTGTGTTTTTTTAGTTCTCTATTGCTGGTGTGTGTGCTTGTGTTTTTTTTTTGTGTGTGTGTTTTTTTTTCTTTCGTGTTAAATGTGTTGTTCATTTATTTTTCTTCAGTGTTCTGTGTTTTAATTTTTTAGTGTTTTTAATTAATTATAGGTTATTTTATTGTAAGTGAAGCTTGACGAATGAAAGATAAGTATTGTTTTAATTTTACCGTAAGTAAACTTTTACTGTTTTAAACTTGCTACTTGTTTTCTTCGTTTCAATTTCTGTAGTATAAATTTTGCATCATTATTTGTTTTAATAATTATAGTTTTAATATTTTCAAAATTGATTTTAATAGTTTTAATAATTTTAACAATAATTATTTTAATTAGGTTACAGTATTGTGTGCTAGCGTGTGTGCATGTGCGCTTGCGGAGTGAGTTAGTGAGTGCGAGCGTGCGTGTCTGAGTGTGTGCGTGTGTGCGTGATTTTTTTTTTTTTTTTTATGCCTAATTTGAGTGTTCGTGGGGCTGGGCGTAGACGGGGGCTTTCTATTACCTTTGCTAACGTTCGTGGCCTTCGTTCTAATATCGCGTCTGTTGAACACTACCTCACTACCTCTCTTCCTAACCTTTTGCTTCTGTCTGAGACCCAGTTGGTCAGGGATTCTTTCTCTAACAACCTCTATATCTCCAACTGCAACTTTTTTCAAAATTTCAGACTAAATGGTGGTGTCTGTGCCTATATTAACATTAAACACTCCTGTGACACGTCTCGTAAATCTAGAATCTCCTAATTTCGATGTTTTATGGCTTAAAATCTGTCTTCCTACTACTACAATTATCTTGTGCTTCTGCTACTGCTCCCCTAATGGAACAGATTTTCCAGTCTTTTTCAATATCTTACTGCTACTCACGAGACTGTCACTTCTTCTCATCCAAATGCTGAGGTCCTCTATTTAGGGGACTTCACCGTACACCACACTGAGTGGTTGGGTTCCTCTCATACTGATACAGGTGGGAGGGAGGCCAATTCATTCAGCATTCTTAACGATCTGGAGCAGTTGATTAGGGAACCCACACACATTCCAGATCGTCCTAACCAATTCTTGAATACACTTGATTTATGCTTCACCACTACTCCTTCTAGATATAAATACACCATTTTCCCTCCTATTGGTAACTCTGACCATAATCTTATAGCTCTTAGTTATAATGCTTTCTCTCCAACAGCTCCACCATGCCCTAAACGTACTTTCTGGCACTTTAATCGGGCTAATTGGGGGGCAATGCGCCGCTTCTTTGCTAACTATCATTGGAGTGAATCTTGCTTTGTCTCAGGGGACGCTTCTGTCTCTGCTGAAAAGGTAGGGGCAGTAATCCTTGAAGGGATGGGCAGATTCATCCATCTTCAACTAAATCTTTTCTCCTCAAAATCCATGGTTCGATGGTAATTGTTCTCTTGCCCTCCGGGAGAGAGACAATGCTTATCGCGAATGGAAAAACTCTCCTTCTCCTATCACTCTTGCTAATTTTCATTCAGCTCCGGAATCGTTGCAGGGATGTTCTTCGACGGACTAAGCGTACTTTCATTAAAAGAAGTGCGCTGACCTCCTTGGTCTCCTACTGATAAAAATTTCTGGCCTCTTGTCAAAAATATCTCTAACAACTTCTGTAAATCTGCCTTTCCTCCTCTTATTCGCTCTGATGGTTCTATAGCTAATACTCCTTCTGAAAAGGCTAATCTCTTTGGCCTCCTTTCTCATCTAATTCCACCCTGCTCGATTCTGGCATCCCTCCTCCTACTCCTTCTCCTCTCAGGTGTCCCATGCCTCTACCTGTAATTACTCATGATCAGGTGCATGGGATCCTGAAATCTATGAACGTCAGGAAGGCCAGTGGCCCGGATGGCATTCCCCCTCTAGGGAGTGTGCTTCCGAGTTGGCCCCTGTCCTCGTTCAGCTCTACTCTCTATGCCTTAATACTAATACTTTTCCTCTATGCTGGAAGCGTGCGTTGGTTCAGCCGATCCCGAAAAAAGGTAGCCGTTCTGACCCTTCTAACTATCGACCTATAGCTCTCACTTGTGTTCTATCTAAAATTTTGAAACTCTCCTCAACTCTCATTTCCTGGATCATTTGGAGTCTCATTCTCTTCTCTCTGATCACCAGTATGGCTTTCGTCGCTCGAGGTCAACTGGTGACATACTTTCCTATCTTACTGATCTATGGTCTTCTGCCCTTAGGGATTTCGGGAGTCTTGTGTGGTGGCGCTTGACATATCCAAGGCTTTCGACCGGGTATGGCATGCGTCGCTACTCTCTAAGCTCCCTTCCTTTGGGTTTCCTCCTTCTCTTTGCTTACTCTTGTCTAGTTTTCTCTCAGATCGTTCCATTTCGGCAGTTGTAGATGGAGCGACCTCTTCCTCCTTTTCTGTCAACTGTGGTGTTCCTCAGGGTTCTGTTTTATCTCCAACCTTATTCTTACTTTTCATTAACGATCTTCTCCACTGCACTTCTAACTCTGTTCACTCTTATGCTGATGATTCAACTCTACATTCTTCTACTCATTTCAAATCTGCTCCCTCTTTTGCTTCTAGACTTGCTTCTCGTCTTCAACTTTCCGATTCTATTCTTGCCGATCTGGATGGAATTTCCCGGTGGGGACATAGCAACCTTGTGAAATTCAACTCTTTAAAAACTCAACTTCTTTACATCTCCCTCTCAAAAACACCTCCTAACTTTCCTATCCTCTTCGATGGCTCTCCCGTCTCACCTGTAAATAACATTAACATTCTTGGTCTAAACATAAACAACAAACTGTCTTGGAAACCACATATCACAATGGTTGCTAAAGCTGCCTCTAAGAAGCTGGGAGTTCTATTCAGTTGCGAGAATTTTTTCTTCTGAGCAGTTACTCCAGATATATAAGGGTCTCATTCGCCCTTGTATGGAGTACTGTTCTCACATTTGGGGGGGCTCTGGCTCCTCCTCTCTTCTGGATAGGGTTGAGTCAAAAGCTATGAGATTAATAAACTGTCCCCTACTTTCAAACTCTCTTGACCCTCTGTCCCTGCGACGTGACGTTGGCGCGCTATCTCTTTTCTACAGGTACTACAATGGCAGGTGCTCGAGGGAATTGGCCTCTTGCATTCCTCCACCATTGCGCCGTCCACGTCGCACAAGGGATGCCCTGCTTTTCGCACCAATTTTGTGTGCTTGCGGTGCTTCTCCAGCCACCTCTGTTCTGTGGAACTCCCTACTATCATCTATTTTTCCTCTGTATTTAATCTTCCACTCTTCAAGTCTTCCGTCTGCGCCCACCTGAGGGCTGTGCGTTAGGTGGTGTGTGTTTGAGCGAGTTCTCTCTATGTGTGTGTGCCCCCTCCTTGAAAAGGGCTCTGCCCGTGAGTGGTGGCGTTTTGTAAAAAAAAAAAAAAAAAAAAAAAATATATATATATATATATATACACACACACATCTACATCTACATCTACATCCTCTCCAGGAAGGGTTTTCACCCTGTCAGTGGAACCAGCACTTTCCCCACCTTCTTGTAGAAGTTCTCCCAGAGCCCTCTAAAAGATCATGTTTTTCGGCTCGTTGATCTCCATGCCAGTCCATGAGTCTTATCCAGACTCTCAGGTAGGGTTTTTACCCTTTCAGTAGGACCAGCATCGTTTTCAAACTAACCTCTAAACACTCTCTCCCAGAGGTCTTCAAAAGATTGTGCTTCTACGAGCTATGGCTTCCAATGCTGGTTCTGGAGTAGTTACAAGCCGTTGACAGAGTAATCACAAGGCCGGATGGATAGTCCTGTCGTCCTTGCATTTAGTTCTCTTCACATGATCCGATCCTGTCGTCGATTTTCAAACTCCTGTTTCCAAACTTCAAATTCTCAATGTCAAGGTTTAACTTCTTCATTAAAAGCCGAAAGTCCATTATCTTTAAAGATTTGTTGTTCCTTTTAATTTTGAGATATAATTTTATCGAAATTTATAAATATTTATTTTT
>SEYY01013321.1:0-17298 GCA_009176605.1 Armadillidium nasatum
AAGTTGATGTATCCTGCTATAATCATCAATTCGTCAATATATATATATATATATATATATATATATATATATATATATATATATATATATATATATATATATATATATATATATATATATATATATATATATATATATATATATATATATATATATATATATATATATATATATATATATATATATATATATATATATATATATATATATATATATATATATATATATATATGAAAATAATAAAAAAAAATATATAAATATATATATATATATATTTTTAATTTTTATATTTAAGTAAACTCCATGTAGCCTCTATATTTTGGGTGTAAGGTGCAGTTTGAGGATCCACAAAATTTTTACTGGGGTTCAAAGTAAGATGTTTAAAAAAATGTTTTTTTACGACAATTTTTGGGCTAAAAAATTTAAATTGGGTAATATACCCAGCATATGTCTAAGGGGGGCTATGCCCCCCGTACCCCCGACCCGTGAGTGATGATGATATTGTCGACTACTTTTCCATTTCTACGATTTGGGGTATTTTCCATTCCCTCAAAAGGACTTGTGCCTATATATATATATATATATATATATATATATATATATATATATATATATATATATATATATATATATATATATATATATATATATATATATATATATATATATATATATATAGAGAACTGATGGCCAGGGACAGGTGGCATGCACATAAACCCTGCAGGTATGCACCGTCCCCTAGTTATATGCCACGATGTGTCAGGGTTACGGGGGTTCCCACTGTGGGGCACCACATTATCCCCATTATGTATAACTATGTGCTGTATATTAACAATGTTACTACTCGTTCTGTATGTTTCAGTTTTCTCCAATTGATGTTTGTTGTAGTGGTGCGTTAATTTTTCTCTTCAGTTTATATATATATATATATATATATATATATATATATATATATATATATATATATATATATATATATATATATATATATATATATATATATATATATATATATATATATATATATATATATATATATATATATGCACCCTTGATTAGCCTACCAAATTTACCTATTTGTTTTTAAGGACAAATTATTCAACTTTAGAATTTTCCCACCATCCTATTTCATGTTTTCTCAGGTTCTTGAGTCTTTGAACAAATCCCAAGTCTGTATTTTAAACCTGATCCTTCAATTAGTAATTAATAATTAGCTTAATTAATTCCATTGGCTTACATTTTTAAAATGCTTCAATTTCTTTAAATGTTCTGTTCTGAATATCACGAAAGTTGTACTGTAGATTTTCTGTATGACCGACATCACCTTATTATTTTTAATTTTGCAAAATTTCAATTAATTAATTAATAATTCAATTAAATATATTTTTTGGCTTATGTTCTATATCTCTGTATCTGCAGATCCGATTTTGGTAAAATTTGTACAGTTGACTCTTTGTATAGCATAGAACAACTTATTATACTTACCTATTAATTTTTTTAATTAGTTAATTAATTAATTAAATTATGTAATTTTTAATTAACATTACGTAATGTTATGCAATCTTTAATTAATATTACGTAATATTTTTGCCACATAGCTTCCCGTCATTTTTGTTTCCAAAACATTGATAAATAACTTTTCACTAAAAGTGAAAATTTGTAAAACAAATAACGGTGTTTCTATGTATTTTCACACCATTTTCTTCACATCATTTGGTTTGTTTTCTTAAGTAGTTTTTTTTCATATTAATCTCTAATTAATTAAAATTCGATTTGATTAATTATAATTATTCAATCTGGCACGTCAAAGGTGGGTACTTGGCATTTTTTTCCCCTTTAAAAGTGGCGGAGCGGCCTTTTTCCGCCAGTTGTTTCTTGAATTTATATACGTATCGGAAGGTTCTGCCCATCCTCCCTTGTTCCATCTGAAGGGACCTTCTCGTATAAAAATTTCACATTTTATTTCAGCTGTGTGTGTTTTACGTGCATATAAAGTAATAACACATGAGATATCTCTTTGAATTACACTTTGCATATATATATATATATATATATATATATATATATATATATATATATATATATATATATATATATATATATATATATATATATATATATATATATATATATATATATATATATTTATTTCAGCTTAATTAATATTTCTATAAATTTTTCTGTACCATTATTTTTTAAGCATTATGAGCACATATACTGATATACCAAGTGAGACGTCTGATGATTTCGAAGTGATTCAATCTGTATCTGCAAAAACAAATCCACAAATAGAAACTGGACAATCAAGAAGTCTTTCATGTACCATAAAATTTAAGGATCTTGATTCATGCTTTGAACAAAACATTTCTGCGGGTAAAAAGAAGTGCAAAATTTGCCAACTAAAGTTATTACCAAAGCCATTTAATATGCGGAGACACCTGTCTAGATGCCATCCTGATATTTTTAAGAATATTGAATCTAAAAAAGGAAAAGGTCCCCCTTCGATTGAAAATTTTTTGCAATCTAAGCAGTCTTTAAAAAGAAAAAAGAGAAGTACAGAACAACTGCCTGAAAAAAGTCGCGAGGAAATTGATAAGGCATTAACCAAATGGATAGCTGCTGACTTACTACCTTTTAGATCAGTGGAATCGCCGGCTTTCAGGTAGGAATATATATATATATATATATATATATATATATATATATATATATATATATATATATATATATATATATATATATATATATATATATATATATATATATATATATATATATATATATATATATATATATATATATATATATATATATATATATATATATATATATATATATATATATATATATATATATATATATATATATATATATATATATATATATATGATGGATTTGTACGGTCTTTTTTTGTTTTATCTTGAAGTGAACTAGATCACGATTTAGTCTTCCGTTATAATCATTTGGCACATAAGAATTATAATGTTATCACAAAGTTTCGCTGATAAATATTTAACAACTTTTTTTAATATATCAGAAAAATATTATATATCAGATATTTTAATTATTAAACCACTTAGATATTAAAGCACAAAAACAAGTACCAAACTTATTATAATTATCTTATTAACGTGTATATTCTATATTGGTTCCATCCGGCTTGTTTCAAAATTCACTAAACCGAAAAATGACTCTGAGAATCATAGTCGCTAATTAAAAAGTAGTTTTCAAATAATATTTAAAGTAATATTCAAATTATTAAATCAATTAAAATAAAATACATTTACAGTAAAAGAAAATAAAATAAATTAATTTTAATAAATTCTGAAGATGAGCTCATCTAATATATATATATATATATATATATATATATATATATATATATATATATATATATATATATATATATATATATATATATATATATATATATATATATATATATATATATATATATATATATATATATATATATATATATATATATATATATATATATATATATATATATATATATATATATATATATATATATATATATATATATATATATATATATATATATATATATATATATATATATATATATATATATATATATATATATATATATATATATATACAACAAAACTATGTTTATTTATTGTAAATCAGCATTCTCAATAACAATTATTTTATCTCTATTTATTTAAAGGGAGCTTTTGAACTTACTGAATCCCGATTACGAGCCACCAACTCGCAAAGTTCTTGCAACATCTAAGTTGTCAGCTTTATACGACGAAATGTTTCAAACTATTAAAGAAGACATTGGAAAATGTGCATCATATAGCGTAACATTTGATATTTGGACATGTACGAAGAACCAAAATCAGTTTTTAGCTATTACTGGTCATTTTGTAAATGCTCAGTGGAATTTACAATCGTACTGCATAGGATGTTTGCCATTTAATGAAGCGCATACAGGTGAAAATATTGCTTCTTCTATTAATAGATGTATAAATTCTATGGACCTTAAAATTCCATCATTTGCGGTTACAGATAGTGGGACTAATGTTGTAAAGGCTTGCCAAAAAATGAACCTAGAAAGAATTTCTTGTATAGCACATACTATAAATTTGTGCTTAGAACCAATAATATTCCAGAAATCAAGTCATGAATCTCCAGTACTCAATTTAATGGAAAAAATAAGAGCTATTGCTTCTATCTTTAAAAGATCACCGAAATTATGGAATGAATATAAGTCCATATATAAAACAGAAATGAAAACTAACATTGATCCCAATAAGATTCCAAGAGATTGTAGAACTCGTTGGAACAGCTCTTTTCCTATGATTGAGGAGGTAATTAAACAAAAAGAACCTCTTGAAATTGCAGCCTTAAAGTTGAAAACGCCTGTATTGGCGATAACACAAGAAGAAAAAGAAATGCTTCAAGATCTCTGTACACTTTTGCAGCCGTTCAAAGAGGCTTCTTTAATTTTATCTGGTAGCAAGTACCCTACTTCATCAATAATTTTTCCATCAGTTTTTGCAATTAGTTCTCAGATGAGCAAAGTACAAGTTGATGAGAGGTTGGTAGCTGAAAAAAATCAAATTCAACAAGAAGTAAACCAACGCCTAATTCCCTACTGTCGCAATGTTAATTGTTTAATAGCTACCTATTTAGATCCTAGATTTAAGAAAAAGATTTTTTCAGAAAATGATAAAGAATTAATCTATGAAGGGATATCATCGTTTTACACATCTGTTTGCAAAGAAAAGCCTTTTCCAGAAGAAGAGCAATCCTTAAAAAAAAGAAGAGACAGTGAAAGAATATTTAAGACCTCAGCTGAAACTTTTAAAAGCCTAATGGTTAGCCACAGCAGCAGTGATGAAGAAGAAATGACCAAAATTTCGGCTTTAAACAGTGAGTTAGAATTATACAACAGCTTTAAGTATAAAGAAAAGACCGAAATGGATCTTCATTCTAACCCGCTGGAGTTTTGGAAAAAAAACACAAATTTATTTCCGATTCTTAGTGATGTGGCTAAAACATTTTTAGCCATTCCGGCAACATCTGTAGAAAGCGAAAGAATGTTTTCAAAAGCAGGGGATCTAATATCTGACAGAAGAACAAGACTTAGCTCCAAAAATGTAGAAAAAATAATATTTGTAAACAGAAATTTGGAAGCTATTGGGCATTTATATATAGTATATATATATATATATATATATATATATATATATATATATATATATATATATATATATATATATATATATATATATATATATATATATATATATATATATATATATATATATATATATATATATATATATATATATATATATACAGCCAGTATTAACATTATATTCCTGTGAACTATAATAAACTTTCTCATGTTCCTATGATTTAAAATTGAGCTTCAATTTGTGTATATTAAATTTTTTTTATTTTTTTACTTTTAATGTATTTTTTGTATATGCAGTGTAGGATTTGCTTCTAGTAATAAAGGTATTGTAAAAACATTTTTCGTTTTAAATCCAATTTTTCTCCAATGTCAACATAACAACAATCGGAAAAAGAAATATTTAAAAAATCTTTATAAATTTATCTAAAATCAATGATTTCAAAGAACAAAAGACAATCACTAATGAATTAATTTCTTTAAAATACGAACTTTGGCACAAATTATCATTCATTTTAGTTAGGTGGTTTAAAAGATTAATACATTTATTTCTAAATGATGCTGGATACTATATACCCTAGTTTATTTACCCTTTAAGAATGAAATAATTGCCACATTTAAACGTCACATTTCCTTAGGATAAAATAGTGTCTTTGAACTTTTTTTTTTTTTTTTTTTAAAGTAATTCTTTGAGCTTACCAAAGATCATATTTTAATTAAATAAAGGACAATAGGTATTATATAAAAAAAATGGTACTGCAAAAAGAATCAACAGAGCTCCTTAAAACTTGAGAAAACTCAGTTATTTTATATATATCCAGAGTTCGTCAAGATGCTCTTATATATAATTTGGTTTCATAGCACCATCATTACGAATGCCACTTAATTGCCCTTCTGTAAGATTGAACGTGTGTGTTATAAATGATTTATCACCCAAGTACTTTCTTCTGTGCACAAGTTTAGAATATATTGTTTGAATTTGTTTCTAAGAATTGAAATGTGTTCATGGTTCTATATACCTCGTGAACACACCTTCTTTGCCAAAAATTTTCATTAGGTATAAAACAGTTAACAGTTTAATTAAGAAATCCAGCTTCACTACTTTTAAAATTTATTTATTTATTTTCAGTTTTTTACTTAATATAGCTAAACTTGTTTAATTCAGAATTACAAAAAAAAATAAAAATATTCATCATCTTCATGAATATTCATCATTCATTCGTCTTTGAAACAAAGTAATTAAAATATTTGTTTTTTGAAATATTAGCATCTTGAACCGGAATTAATTTTTTTTTATATCGGTAGTTGCTCCTACATCGAATCTTATCCAGTAAAAGTTCATCCGTTACTCTTCTAAAAACGATACTCCAACCCATTATATATATATATATATATATATATATATATATATATATATATATATATATATATATATATATATATATATATATATATATATATATATATATATATATATATATATATATATATATATATATATTTTACCCCCTCAAAATTGTCACACTACGGCTGAAATAATTCGAGAAGGTTCTAAATATAGGAGCTTCATACAATTTTTTACGTTACGTGCATGTGAACAGGTATCCCGTACATACGTTTACTCTTAAGTTACAGCGATAGGAAGACGGTGTGTTATAACAAGATGCCGAATTGCCATAGAAATGTATGAATTGAGAAACAAACGAACTCCAATTGTGATTGATTGTAGTTGTTAACCTTAATATATCACTGTTGCAGGAGCGGTAGTTTAATCGTTTACGGTAGTGGAAATAATCAGGAAGATCTACCCGTCCCGTCATTTGTCACGTGATTAATGTGTGCAAATAGTGACATTGCAACAGAGGGCCACAGCCATAGTTACCTTGGACGTAGGTTCAACGTTGAACATACAAGTATCAGAAGAGTCGTACATCGGTGCTAGGAGACCAACGAATACCGTAGACGACAGGGGCAAGGCAGACCAAGCTCGACAATACCTCGTGAAGGCCGATTTATAAGGCTACCCACAGTGAGGGAGCATCTTCATAGCAGCAAGAAGCCTCTAGAAACAGTTGGCGTAATACATGGAAAACGTATAAGTTCTGATACGGTTCTCAGATGGCTTCGCATAAACGGGTTTCGGCCAGAAAGGTCTGGAAGAGGGCCATTTCTCACGAAAAATCATCGTACAACGATATCCTTTGTCCATTGGCCATTTCGCTAGTGGGGACGTGTCCTATTTAAAGACTAGTCCAGATTCAATCTCCATAGTTCCGACTGAACGTCCAAAGGGTGTATCAGCAGCCCAACGGAAAATACGCAGCGTGTAAAATTAAAGGTTAGGTGCCATATGGTGGTGGGTTGGTCATGGTCTGGGGAGATATTTCTCTAACCGCCCGTATAAACCTCTGCATCCTTCGTGAAGGGTCCCTGACCGACGAACAATAAATTACAAAAATCCTTGAACCTTATAAAATACCTTATACGCCAAACATCGGTTCGGGGTTCATCCTTATGAAAGAAAATACTTGGCATCCAGGTGTGCTCACGAGTACCTACAGTAGTGCAGATTCAAATTGACAAGTTCCGAAGGTCTTTATAAATTTGGACCTAAATCCCATCGAGCATGTATGAGAAATGTTGGAACGACCACTATGACAGCTCAACCTACTACCAATGACCCTGAATGAACTTCGGCAGACCAAAGTCGGCCTATGGAACGCAATCCTTTAGTATAATAGACGGAACATTATATCCAGCATGGAATGATGATCCTAATCCATCATAACGTCGAGAGGTGGTGATATATGGTAATGGAGAACCATCAACACATCCAATAAACAAACCATATACCTACAGGTTCATTCACCGTTTTGCGCATTAAACCTCTGTCTCCATGTATAGTTTTTGAAGAGACCGTTTCCGTATCCCTTTGCATACTATCTGTGTATGTTGTAACTCTCGACATTTATGAACAATACTAAACATATCGTGATCTATATCCTGTATTCTTTTCAAGCTATTATGTTCCTTATGTTCAGTGGTACGATAATTTTGCGAGGTAGCATATTTCAATGTCAGAAATGCATTGAACGTTGTGTCGAGTAGAAAGATGACATCGAAAATCTCCATATATATATATATATATATATATATATATATATATATATATATATATATATATATATATATATATATATATATATATATATATATATATATATATATATATATATATATGGAAAGTAACTCAGAAATTTTACGTTCAGAAAGAGACTTGAGAGAATTTGGGTGAACGAAAGACCTGATAAGACGAAAAGACCTAGACTCCATCTTTTCCAGAGCATCATGAGTGGAACCATCTCAGATCTGTGAAACGTACTCCATATTGTGATCCTTCCATGAAAGATTACGAGAAAAAGACATAGCGAGAATATTAAAGACAGACGAAGGTTGTAAATGTCAGAATTGCATTGAACGTTGTGTCTAGTAGGAACATGACATTGAAAATCTCTATATTTTCTCTGCTCTCTGCGAGAAAGACGAGAGGTTGACTACTCCAGTATCACTATCAAAGCTTTAATAATTGTTGTTGACTATATATATATATATATATATATATATATATATATATATATATATATATATATATATATATATATATATATATATATATATATATATATATATATATATATATATATATATTTACCTCTGATGGGCAAAGGCCTACCAAGTTACTACCAGAGCTAAGAAGCAATCCAAAAATAGGGTCAATTTAAAAGGCCGACATGTCCCGATACACAGAGTTTAAAGATGTGTTAGTCATATGAACTTGTAAAAATAGATGATGGAATTGTGTTCCAGACTTTACCAGTAGAGTACATGTAAGATTGAGCATAGCGGTTAAGTTTGGGGTCGGAGAGGTGGACGCCAAAAGGATGAGAGTATATATATATATATATATATATATATATATATATATATATATATATATATATATATATATATATATATATATATATATATATATATATATATATATATATATATATATATATATATATGCTTCAATTGTATATGTCGGTGCGGTGCGGTGCGTGGTGCGCTGATTCCGGTGCGGTGTGGTGCGCTTAGATTAGAATTTGGTGCGGTGCGGTGCGGAGCACCGCATTTTTCTTCCGGTGCGGTGCGGTGTGGTGCGCAACAAACGACAGTTGGTGCGGTGCGGTGCTCGACGACATGGTGCGGTGCGGTGCGGTGCGGTGCGGTGCGGAAAATTCCGGAGCTCGGCCAACCCTAATATATATATATATATATATATATATATATATATATATATATATATATATATATATATATATATATATATATATATATATATATTATAATCTTAGGTTGATAGGGTAAAAAAAAAAAACTTTTTTATTTTATTTATTATTCAAAATGATAATTCTAAATAGGGTCAAATTTCCTTTCATAAAGATAAATTTTTTCAAAATTGCTGGATGCCATGGCTGCCCTCTTTGGTCTTAGAATGTCAGAGCCTTGACTAAACAACCACTCTACGTCCGCTGAGTTGGCTAATGGGGTATTATACTTAATAAACAAGTCCACCCAGACCTCCTGGTATTCACTCGGAAACAGGTTCCTAGTAGAGGGTACCGTGGTGAACATTTACTGCAGCCAAGTTTTCCAAGGTTTATCCCAACTTCTTCTCCAGAGGTGTCAGCTGGATATATTGGGCCTTCAGTTTCTGAAATATTTATATATATATATATATATATATATATATATATATATATATATATATATATATATATATATATATATATATATATATTATATATATATATATATATATATATATATATATATATATATATATATATATATATATATATATATAGGGCACTTTTGGCAGGTGCCAGATTTAGCTACCTCGAAAAAATCTGGCAACCTGACCCTAACGGTCTTTTCTGCATTTGCGTGCAATCCTGCATTCTCAGGGACCTTTCTTACAATTTCTTTGTCGGTTCATGGACTCCACGCGAACCCCCGAACCCCCAGAATTCGAACCAATTTAAATAATATTTAAAAAATTTTTTTTTTTTTTTTTTTTTGAAGTTTCATGATTACGGATATTCATGATAATTTAACTTTTTTGGGCAGCCAACATTAAAAGTTCAAGTATAACAAAATGAATATCATGATTTAACTATCTACAGGTCAGTTATCAAGTCATTTTGACAAAAGGAATAGGCTGAAAAATTTGCCAAAATTTTTATTAAATTTTGCTCCCATACATGTCTTTTGATTTTTGTAATATTTCAGTCCAAACACTTTTTTTTTTTTTTTTTTTTTTTTTTCTTCAAATTTTTTCTAGATAATCTATAATACTATATTTATCTATTTATATTAATAAAAATCACTACTGAATAGCCATTTTTAAATATTGTTAGTGGTTAGTTTTCTCTTATTTCACTTTTTCGTCACATTCAATTTTCAAAACTTTTTAAAAAAAATTGTAATTTGTATATTTCCATTATACTTTTTTATATAAAAATATTCAGAAAGGTTCATATTTTCTATTTCTCAAAAAAATTATAAATACAGTTATATCATGTAATCCTAATTTTTTGCAACTCCTGAAAGTTGAAATTTTCAAAATTTTGGTTAGTTTTATGTATATATATTATATATATATATATAATATATATATATATATATATATATATATATATATATATATATATATATATATATATATATATATATATATATATATATATATATATATATATATATATATATATATATATATATATATATATATATATATATATATATATATATATATATATATATATATATATATATATATATATATATATATATATATATATATATATATATATATATATATATATATATATATATATATATATATATATATATATATATATATATATATATATATATTAAAAATAATCAATATTCAATATATAAGTTAAAAATAGCTAAGGGTATAGTTATTAATACTTATTATTATTATTATTATTATTATTATTATTATTATTATTATTATTATTAAGCAGTTTCAATGAACAAATTTCTCGTATCTTTTTTTTGCACAGGCATAATTTAATTTTAGTAAAGGATTTAAAATTTCTTGAACATTTAAATATTTTTACAGAATGTTTGATTTAGATGTACAGGTGAGTGGTACCAAATTTATAATCTGGTGTTCATATATATATATATATATATATATATATATATATATATATATATATATATATATATATATATATATATATATATATTATATATATATATATATATATATATATATATATATTATATAATATTATATTATATATATCATATATATATTATATATATATATATATATATATATATATATATATATATATATATATATATATATATATATATATATATATATATATATATATATATATATATATATATATATATATATATATATATATATATATATATATATATATATATATATATATATATATATATATATATATATATAATATATATATATATATATATATATATATATATATATATATATATATATATATATATATACTATATTATATATTTATATATATATATATATATATATATATATATATATATATATATATATATATATATATATATATATATATATATATATATATATATATAATATATATATATATATTATATATATATATATATATATATATATATATATATATATATATATATATATATATATATATATATATATATATATATATATATATATATATATATTATATATATATATATATATATATATATATATATATATATATATATATATATATATATATATATATATATATATATATATATATATATATACACACTTAGTTACTTACTGAGTCCAGGACTCATATCCTGGGAATTTTGGCTTAGCTAGATTTTCACACCCTGGCTTGGTCAAATTTAGCTGGATTCAGCATTAAGTAATATACCTTTAATTTTTATTTTTTTTATTTTTGATAACCATGTAATTGAATAGTAGTGTATTTTTAAAACATTTATAATTACTTATGAAAGTTGAAGAAAATACCATGTGTAATTAGCTAACTGGTGCAACAAGCCTATTCTACACATACAGACCTGTGTAAATTACGGAAGAACATCAAACTAATTTTTCGAAGAAATAGCTATTCAAAGACTCATCAAATTTCAAACAAGAAAGTTAAATTTTTTTTAATGAAGTATTAAAATAAATCTGATGTAATATTTCTTAGATAAACAAAAATAAGGCAGTCCAAAAAAGATAAATTAATTAAGCCATTTGATTAGTTTCCTTGCAAAAGTGAATCAATCACTGCAAATTAAGGACATTTAAGTCAGTTTGTTCTCTTCTACCATATTCATTCATACTAGATCAATATTGAATTAGGATTTAAAGCTTAACAACTGACCAAAGACCTCCAGCTAATTCCACCTGTCATGCATAAGTTGAAATTCTTTATTATTAACATAGTAAATTCAGTGATTGATTAATTAAAGTGCCAGATATACATAGGGGAAGAATTCTGCAGTGTTTATTTCTAAATGTCCTATAATCCAAGTGAAATATATTTATCAGACTGTCAACTCTTGACAGTTCACTAGACTAATAAATGCACAAATTTTATTAATCAAATAAGGAGTTGATAAACATGTTTCTATTGCCATTGAATAAAAAGAAATGTTAAAATAGCAACCTTGTTTTGAGTTTTTGATTTAAATATATAAGAACTATGTTGCATAAAAATATGCCATTAATAAAATATACTGTAAGTTAAGTTTCCTTTCAGATGAAAACATTTCAAAACACAACCAGTGATTCATCATCTTGAGTAACTATAATACTGGCATCATAATTAATTGTTTGCAAAGATAAATTTTCCCCAAAAACTTCTGTTGAAATATTTATATATGCTATATTGAGTTTTGGATATCCATTTTAAACAGTCAAAAAGTAAATATTACTCAGGTTATAATTATAAGTTAAGACACTGCAATTATTTGAAATAAGTCATATTTTCATAGAATAAATGAGTCTTCAGATGTTTAAAAAAATCATATATTCAATATCTAATAAAAAAAGAAAAACTTTAAATTAAATGAGAAAATTTTGCGCTATCACTATCTATTTATGCTCATACATTTTCATTTATTGCTTAATGTCATTAAAAGCTTTCAGCTTTCTTAGAAATCATCTTTTCTGCAATGGAGATCTCTAAGAAGGTAGTCTAATTCCATGTTTTTTTTTTTTTTTTTTTTTTTTTTTTTTATTTTTATGAGAAGAATTTTAAAAATAAAATATTCTTATCCAGGCCCAATTGCATCTAAAAAGATGTAATTATTTGATATTCTATTTCTATTTGATCTATTTGATATCAGTTCTTATTTCCTAAATATTTAAAGAGTACTATGGTTTTCTTTGCTTATCTTAATATATTTAGCATTTGCGTTTTAAGTTTACCACAAGTCAGGATATAATACAAGAATTATGACATATGTGAAGCTGTGTATTTTAAATTCCATCTCATGCACATTTATGTGAGGTTATCATTTGGCGAAACATCTTGTGTTCACCTTTTGACTTTATTAACTAAAAATTTAAAACCTTTAAATCACTGATTATTTCACTAGTGAATATAAAGCTTTGAAAATTGTTTAAATTGAAACCTGAAGATTTGGATGATAAAATTAAAAGTGCACAAATCAAATACATGGAAAAAAGAAATTTTGTTTCAGTGGAAGACATTCCATACATCATTTTAGAAACCAAAAATGGTCTCTAGTATAGTTCGATTTAGCTGTATTTGTACCCCATTTTTTACTTTACTAATTGAAAGGAATCAAATTGAAAAGCTAATTTTAATTCACTTCAGTAATAAGTTACCACATGCTAGAATATTTATTTATTTTATTAATTTTCTTAGTTAAACTTTAGTTAAACTTTTTTATATTAATTTTCTTAGTTAAACTACCAAATAATATTTAATTTTTGAACCTCTATTTGGACTCTAACATAGAACTAAGATCCAGACTCAAACTTAGATCTAGCATAAATCTGGACTTAAACCCAGACCCAGACTTGATCTTAAAAAATGAATTCAATAGATCACTAACATTATATATATATATATATATATATATATATATATATATATATATATATATATATATATATATATATATATATATATATATATATATATATATATATATATATATATATATATATATATATATATATATATATATATATATATATATATATATATATATATATATATATATATATATATATATATATATATATATATATATATATATATATATATATATATATATATATATATATATATATATAAGGAATTGATTTATTTCTAGTAAATCTTATTTTTATTGTAAAAGTATATGCTTCAATGAAAACTCTTTAACATTTTTCTTTTAATCTTATTTTTAATCCTCAAATGTTTCAGGTTACCTAAATCCATCCTCAGTAAATATTTAAAACAATTAAAACAGCATTAAAAAAAAATAAATTCAACAATGAATTTTAAAATTAGAATTAAAATTTAAACAATTATACAGTCGTAAGTTATAAAAAGAAAATGTTTAAAAGCCAAATAAAGGAAAAATATTAAAATGAATAATAAAAATGTAACTAAAAAATGGTTAAAAAAAAACTTATAAAGCAGAATAGGAAACTCACAATTCGAACAGTCCAAAAGAATATAAACTAAACATTCAAATTTATAGATTTATATATTAGGCTTATTTATTTCAGTGGTTGGTTACATATGGAATGTAGTGAAGAAAAAACAATTAAGAAGAAGAATTTAAAATTTTTTATTTAAAAAATCAAATGATCCAAAAACTTATATTAAACAATAATGAAAATTTTTAGAGTTTTAATTTCAGTGTATATATATATATATATATATATATATATATATATATATATATATATATATATATATATATATATATATATATATATATATATATATATATATATATATATATATATATATATATATATATATATATATATATATATATATATATATATATATATATATATATATATATATATATATATATATATATATATATATATTATATATATATATATATATATATATACCTCTTTATAAATTTATATTATATATATATATATATATATATATATATATATATATATATATATATATATATATATATATATATATATATATATATATATATATATATATATATATATATATATTATCAAACTTCAAAAAGTTTGTAATGTTACATTTAAGCATCCTTCTTTTGGGAGTGTCCAAAATTGCATGGAACATTATTTTTAAAATGCAGATAATCATTGTAGAGATTAAATGAAAACTGGGGGGAAAAATTACCTTTGTATTCATATATTTAATAATAATATAAAGCTTGATTTCATTTTGCTGTTACTAGTAAAGCTTAAGTGATATGTAATGATTTTTAATTCATGAATTCTATTTATTAATATGCTACTTGAACTGAATTTGTATTGTATTTTTCTTTTCTGATACTGTGTCAATTTGCCCTCTAAGCACTGATTTATGGGCAACTTTTACTTGTATTGTTTCAATGTGTTTATCTTCTACCTTTTAGGGCAGTTAGAATCTATAGAGACTTATCTACTTATTAATTCTTTTACAATTAAGGAAGAATAAATACAAAGTGATATTCAAATTTGATCAAAACTATTCATGATGGGACATGGAAAGGTATATTTTTTCAGTTGTTTTATAACTTTAAAATATTTTCACTCCATTGTTAGAAATAATATATAGTGATAATTGAATTTTAATTTCTCCTTTATTGTAATATTCATTGTTGTGTATAAAGTTGGTTAAAGCATTCCTTTATTAAGTCCTTCCATGTTCTTAGTCCTGTTTATTTTATTCATCAGTTATGGCTTTGATATCATTTAATCACAAAGATCTCCTTTCCCTATCAAATCAAATAATAATAATGATAATAATAATAATAATAATAATAATAAATATTTGCTTGATAACTGCCTTTTCATTTTCTGTAACTATTTCTGTGAGCTTTTCATTTTGCATTTAGAGTGCTAATATTATATATTCTTTCATATGTGCAGATAGGAAGTAAAATATGCTAGTATTTGATTTTGTTGCTTTAATAACTTTTTTTTTTTTTATAATGCTTTGTGTTCATTGTCATAATTATTTATGAGGATAATGTTGATTGCATATTGTATAGTTTTTATCATCTTTATGTTTTTGCCATTTCTTTGATTATTTTTTATGTAAAATTAACTTAAATTACTTCTTGTAAAGTGAGACTCTTGTCTTGAAAAGTGTTTTACTTAGGAGTTTATCAAAAAGTATTTCTTCCTACCAGGTTATTCCACTTGTAGTGGGTTTGGGTGTTGTTGTTGGGACAGCCATCATAGCTAAGTTGTATCTTGGACGAAAAAGAGGACCACCAATAACATTGAAAGATCCTAATGTAAAATATTCACTTGAGCTAATTGAAAAAGAGGAAATATCTCACGATACTCGCCGATTTCGCTTCAGACTTCCGAGCAATGAACATGTCTTGGGTAAGCTTTGTCTTTCATTTATGAGTATGAATATTTTCGTTGACTTTTCAAATTCCTTTCTTCCTTTTTTAACATTCTCTCTCATGTTTTCTTCCTCCCTTTTCATAAATGGTTTGTCAGTTTATTACATACAAGAATAAAAATGTTACCCAACTTTTGTATTGTCATAACACTTTAAAACTAAAACTTTTGTTACCCTTTTTATTACTTAAAATGTAATAGTATAACATTTCTTATTGGAAGCCTTTTTTTATATTTTTTTTTAGAAGAAATGATAGTTGATATTTTGTGTTTAATATCATGACATTTTTTATTTTTTATTTTTATTAAGGACTTCCTATTGGTCAGCACATTTATTTATCGGCCCGAGTGGACGGACAGTTGGTGGTGAGGCCTTACACACCTGTTTCCAGTGATGATGACAAAGGCTATATGGATCTCG